>JBAJHX010000062.1:20419080-20442511 GCA_037176925.1 Amniataba percoides
GAGGTTCGTTACATACAGGAGAGCCCTGCAGTTCCCTCTTTTCATGAAAAGACCTGAGCCTCAGAATAAGACAAGTCCCCAATGTAACATTACAAACTGTATATCATGACCAAAAAGTTGTGATTTTGCCAGAACTGCTATTAATAACTCAGGAATGTGTTTTCCTTTCCTGTCAGCTGAACAGAAAAGATGCAGAGAGGCGCTTTGTAAATCTGCTTCATATTAATAGTTGTTATACACACCATAGGATGACTGTGAGCTATTTTCTCAGTGTAACATTTTCACTGTAGGGCCTCATCAAGTTTCATGAAGTCAAATCATTCATCATTGTGCTTTTTGTGCTGCTCTCGGGCAAAAACCAAAAAGGCGTGGCCGGTGTCATTGCAGTCATCTATCACATTTCCCGTCATGCATTGTGACTTGTGCCATCTATCATATTTCCCATGGTGCACTGTGAGAGTTCAGATATTCAGAAATGTCATGGTTTATGTATGCCCTGCCTGTCAAAGATAAAGATATGTATATGTACACTGTTTTAACTCGAGATGTGTGAAAATATATCTCTGCACGTCTGCCTTTAAGAGAAGACTTAGAGATGTAAGATAACACCTCGAGGCTAAATGTAAAAGCACCTTTCGGAAGTGCATTTATGATAAAGGGAAGGGATGAGACGGCTTTATAATGCACCTACACACAGACACGTTTCTTTAAGTCTGCGGCTGTATGTATTCTGCATATCACTGCAAAGCAAAGAAAAACTGCCTGGGACCTTGTGATCTGGGATGAGAGAAGAGATACCTGGATATCTTCCCCAATACATCATGTAGTTGCCTGATCGGTACTGCGAGGCCCAAACACACTTCTATCGTATTATCTTGTATTAAAACAAAACTGAGTCTGGCAATGTTTCGGCGAATTTATTCTTCTTTGCAAAAGCCAGAGCAGAAAATGTGCTGCACAACACTGAGATAGTGCAGAAAAAGCACACGGATGCTGGATTACCGTGATTAATTGTGACACACTGGTCACCACACACAATATATAATGAGAGGATGGGTAATAAACTTGCCTCTTACATAAGCCAGCTAACATTACTCAGAGTATGAAGTCGAAACTTTTAATAATCTAAAGCTGGATCTATCTGCTGCCATTTAAGTCTCTCCGGAGATATCCTAGCGTCATTAAAATTAAATAACCATCCAGCCGTGGAGCTTCTGAAAATCACTTATATGATCACTTGACATATTCTATGCTGCAGCTGAAGCGAGAGACAAAGCTCTCTGATCAGTGACGTACAGCATCCCTGTCTCCTGTAGAAATATTGCATTATATATAGTATTGTAAGGTTTTTTTCTCTAATGTTGTAACTGTAAGAAGGTGTAATTGCAGGAATACAAATGAAACGTTTTATTGATCTGCTCATTCTAAAAACCACTTCCTCTTTATGGCGATAAAAATGTAAATCAAGCAGCATCACATCCTTTAAAACATCTTTCTTTGAACTTATCTCGACTTCAATACCCACTCCAGCCAACTAAAGCACAATCAACATTTTGATGGTTATGTTGCTATATGCAAAGCTTATTGGCTTAACATGCAGGATTAGATTTATAAGCTTTCCAATTATCAGTCGAAGCCACATTGTTTCCCAAACACTAACTCTACCTCTGCCACACACTACACTGAATATCCCCCCAGAAATGAGCAGTGTGTACACATATTCTGTAGGAGACAGGGCTGAATGGTTGTGATGTTTTTTTATACCAGCGATATTGTTGGATAAGTAACCGATGGGAAAAGTTACTCCTTGAGAAGTCAGCTTACGCATTTATGACTCTCACAAAAGATCGTCACACTCATCTATTTTTCATTTGTTGCAAAGCAAAGGCCATTTCTCAGTATTGAGTCGCTTATTACTGTCAAACACGAAACACATTGCATTTACAACATTTCCTCTATTTCCTCATCGTTTCAGCGTGTAGAAGGCTGAAACACTTATGCTGCAGTGTACAGCAAGCACATCAGAGATGATATATTAAAGCCTTTTTTACCCCTCCACCATGATGTGTATGTCTAATGTTACACAGCTACAACGCTGATGCTTTCTCTGCACTTTCCTCCACAACTGCATGCAGCCCTGTGGAAACATGACATCAAATAGCACAAAGATAATCAATACATCAAATTGGTGCCTTGAGAGAGAGTGTACAGAGGAAATGTTGGTCTTGTATTTCTTATACTGTAGATTCCCTGTTGGGGTATTTTTTTATTGAATTTTGTCTTGCTTACAGGCAAGAAGCAATATAGCAAACTCTGCCTTTGTTTCCTGTTTGATTCGATTGGGTTGCACTTTGAGCCAATGAAAGGCTGAAGATTGGTTGAAGTTAGCTGATGGAATTTGCTTGTCATTTACTACAGTCATTTACAGTCTAGTTTAGCAGTGTGTATGTAATTTGTTGCAGTGCGTCTGTAAACGTACCTTGAATTTAGCAGATGGTGATATTTCTGGTGATAAACACAAAATGAGTCATTGTTCTGCTAAAAGTACGTGTTGTTCTAATGTTCTGAAGAGGCAATATCTTTTTCACACTTTGCAATGAAGTCGTCCAGGCTGACACCTCATAACTCCAAATAAGTAAGCTTAGTGTCAGAAACATGTTGCCTGAAGCAAAAGACATCCAAATACCTGAGAGTTAACTGTCACAGAGGACGTCTGGGAAGGATAGGCTACAGCGGCGGCTGCTGCTGTACGATGTAGGACGGATGGATAACAGGGGACCTATCAACCCTACAGTTTGGAGCACAAGCCTGAGTACATGTGACGGGCTGAACAAACACTCCCCGGATCTCTTTTGTGTTTCTATTCCTCCCTGACATTCAATTCAGCTACACCTTCCTGTTGGAGCTTGTACAGCTCTAACTGGGAATGTGAGGCAAAAAACAGTGGCTGCTATCATAAACATAAAAATCAAATCGTTTTATTTTCATTTGGATCATTTCCCTCCATATAAAAAAATATAAGGGGAATGGCTGCGAATGAATAAATGAATGTCATGTGCATATCAGACAGACTGGATTGGATTAGAAGTAATAAAGAATAGACCAAACATTTAAACTCCCATCTCCTAACACTGTGACACACTATTAATAAGATACGACAGCAGTGGCATGGCTGGCTTCACACTTAACACCATGACAAATTAACAGAGATCCTGACACAGACTGTCATGGAAAATTTGATGCAACGGAGTGAGCCAAGACGTGTGTCTGCTGCTGCCATGAACACACTGTATAACCAATGGTATACATATTTGATTTAATGAGAAAGAGCAACTTAACATGAAATGAGCTTTTCAATGTATATGTATATTTACATGTATATATAACCACAGAAACTGTCAGAAATCTATGAATATGTCTACATACAGCAACAATTCCAAGGAAATGCCATATTCATGCTGCACTCCCCAACAACAGCAATTTATGACAGATTGAAAGCATCAGCTGAGAGCAGTAGTCGTAGAAATACAGACGCAGTAGTTCATTTCTGCTGGTAGTTTACAGGGTTGATTGGTACAAAATTACACTCTCCCAATAGACTCATTCATATCTCCTGTTCTCTCGCTCCCCATTGTCTCTGCAGCATCTGCTGAAGCCTCTCTGAGTCAAACAAGTAGAGGTCTGGTGCATTGTGAAGGTGGAGACTCAGGGGAACTCTCTGACATTACTTTCAGTGCTGGAGCATGCGTTAGTATGCAAATATTTTTCTATGAATTCTTGATGTAATGCGTTGGCATAAAAATGGTTGAATTGAGGTGGGTGGGAGTGTCGGTGGTTATGTGCCAATTGTGAGGGCTGTGGTATCTTGGTTTGAATTTGTGAAGGGCATGTTTTCATACTAAAATGCAGTATTACTGTAAAACTCCATCTTCTCCCTGGTGATTTAATCTTTTTCTTAAAATGCTATCCCTGCCATGGACACTGGCACCACCTGAAATGTTCTGAAAAAGTCAAAAGAAAGAAAGAAAATGAAATGTCTGCAAGGAAACACCTCACAAATAAAAATTAAAGTAAAAGCATGGACATTCATGCCAAATCAAACGTATGTGCACAGACCACTGTTGCATACAGTGTCTCTTCAGTCTGTGCATGTCAGTGCCTCTGAATTTGGAGCGAGAGGCTCACATTGTCTTATTCTAAAATGATCTCCGCTCTTGTCCGGTCTAAACTGCAAGTCATGAGCTATTTCTGGCGGAAGCTTTGTCAGCAGTCCTGCCCTGAAAACGCTCCCTGATGAGCCAGGTTATACTGCTGATGCCCATCTCCCCTGGAAATGACTATCCAGTGTAATAATTCTACTGCTTTGCTAAAGGCAACCTAAATTATTCAACATCTTTTTCAAAACACATTTTCCTATCAGCTTAAGTAGCATAGAAATATAATGGGTTTGTGTACAGTTTCAGCATTCTGATGGACGGCTGCTCTGTGACAGGCCGCGGTTTGGACGTATGATTGGAGCTGGATTCAGCGTTCTCTAGACTGACCATTAGGCTGTGAAAGTTTAGACTTCTGCATTTTTAGATGCATAACATATGTCCACTTAAATCTTTACTGGCTAAGCGTGCAAATGAATTTAACATAATAATTATGGGCATATGGCTCGTGGTGACTTTTGGCCCTAATGGCTGAAAAAGTGATGATTTTGAGAATCATTTTTGGATTCATTTAATTCAGAGAACACTATCGGAATGCTGTTTTTTTTTTTTGGAGGGAGAGAAGCATCACAGGGAAGGAGGAGTTTATCAAACTTTTCCCTTCTAAATGTTCTTTTTTGTTTGTTTTTCAATTTTATTGGCTAATGTGAAGACAATGAGACACAATTAAAATATTAAACACTAAAGCTGTAAAACAGATAGTTTGTTGCTTAAAAATAAGTATACATGTGCAAACATTACATCAACTTTACATATATTCATACGTCATTAATATAAAAATATATTCAAATGAAACTGATCATCTGTCGGTGAGTGTGAGGCGACACACGTGTGGACAGAAGCAAATGCTGCATGTTTCTGAGCACAATTCAGACGAGGCACAGCAGAGATCCAAAAATCAGGTAGTCCTAATCTGCAGCTCTGCGCCGATCCTGTTGTTCTCCTCTGTTTGTGAGCGCACCTGTTACAAAATAAGGAATTCTGATACTGGGATTGTAAATAGATTTTCTGGTAAACTGGTTTTCCCTCAGAGCCAAGCACCTGCAGCCAGGTGGCCTGGATTTGCTGTTTGTCGTTCTTTCTTTCTTTTTTTTTCCCATCTAACGCCCACTTCATTGATATTTCCAAGTCCATAAGCCAATTTCTCTTCATTTATTGCATTTAAATTATCTCACCATAATCCCCAGTGTTAAAGTTAATGTTTCATGACCTTTCATTATACTGACTACATATATAACAGACATTATTACTTTTTATCCTTCATTCATTTGTGATTACACATTTTATTCTTATTTTATTAAACCATTTTGATTTATTTAATGATGTATTTAATGTTGCTGAATTATCATGTTTTTCTCTTCATATGCATTATTATTTGGCATACCGATTACACATAATAATAAACTAAGAGCTAATTATAATCAAATATAATAAATAAGATATGAAACTGGGAAAGCATCAGCAGCCTCTTTGATCTGTATCTCGCTTTAACTCTAAATTTAACAGGACAGATAAAACTCTCAGGGGAAACAGGGTAAAAGTCTTAACTTTGGAAATACAAGTTTGGATGGATCTTAAGATTTCTTAGAAGGATGAAGCTTTACTCCAAACTGTTTTCTTGACTGTGTGTTTGTGTGTATTTTGGATGTGTACAACAACACAAAACTCTAATTTACATACGCTCATGACCAATCCTGTCAGCATGTCTGGAGATTTAAATAATCAATCAGGTTATGCTGCTGTGCCTGGAGCACAAAGTCCCACTGCGTCTCTCTTAATGCACACACACACTTACATTTCTGCTGCGCTGGGACCACTGCTTGTCTTTAATAAACTCAAAAAAGTAGTTAATATTTTACTCATTAATTATGTATGATTCCATTCACCCACAACCCAAATCTGCTATTAATCAGAATATTCATTATTATGACCTGACCCGCAGAGTACTACACACTAAACACGCAAATTATAAAGACAGAAAGGTGCCTCATTGATTGGACAGTTTCAGGAGGAGCTGTTAAAATACACTGAGTAAGTTTTAACTGGGTCTGCGGCATTACTGCACTGATGTGTGCCTGTGGTGAGTAGATGGAGTCTGCATTTAAAAGGCCCATCATGCCCCGCTCAGTTTAACTGGTGAGAGCAGCGTGTGCGCCTTTGTGACGCCTCCTCTATTTAAGAGATATGCTCCTCCCCCTCTGCTCGTCATCACCAGCGCAGAAAAAGTTTGATCTGTTTGATTGGGGAAAAATGACCACGGTTACCAAATTATAAATGTATTTCTATACTTCCCTTCTGCAGGTCGGACAAAAGATCACTACCTGAACAGTTCACAGTCTGCAGTTTAAAGTAATGGAAGAGTAACAGAAGAGTGACGTCATAGTTCAAAAACATCAAAGCTAACTGGTTTAAGGGCCTCTGGTTTCACGAGATTTTGGCTCTCAACCACCTAAACACAGTAATTTGAACAAAAAACTCTGGTGCACTTGCACAAGTACCACTAAAACACTGACTATGATACATGCTCGGCTTAGCTCATCTCATCTGTCAAAATGCATTACTGTCAGATACTGACTACCACAACAGAAGAGACAGTCTGCCTTTTAGCAATACTAAAGTGGGTAACCCTTTTAACCCCTCACAGGTTCACACAGAGCCTGCAGGCTGCACTTGAACACAAGTTAGCTCACTGCAGCTCATCTGAAACTGCAGTTTTAACCTCTGCTGCTTCCTATTGGCAAAGCTAAACACACATATTCCTATCAGAGGGTGGGGAGGTTAAGACATAGTCATTACATTAAGCTGCATAAAGGCTCCAGTCGTAGACTCATGCACAGCCCATTTAAACATGTAGGCGGCATATTAAATGTCTTCAGCGGAGCTTTTTCCCTTCCTCTCACTATCCTTTTTTTTTTTTCATGGCGATAGAGAGGCAGGCAGATGAAGCCAGGAGGCTGAATAGGAGCCTGAAAATGATGTTGCTCCTCCGTTGCTGTGAAGCTGAAAGAAGATTCCGAAAAATGCCCGTGGATATAGATTCAGAGGGTGAGAGGGAAGCGAGTTATGTGAGAAAGAGTGAATGAGAGTGATGGCCGGAGCCAGACAGAGCAGAGAGATGAAGAGGAAAAGAGGAATACAAAGCGAGGGAGTGAGAGCGAGGCGACTGACAGATACAGCAAAAGGCGCGCTGAGGCCGCTGCTTCCATTATCTTCTGATACATTTTTTATACATTTTGGAGATTTTAGGAAATTAATTTCAAACTTCCTCCCCGTGGGGGCCACACTAAACGGTGCCTCAGCCACAGAAGAAGGAGCGAGGCGATTCGTCTTCCCTAACACCCCGCTGTAGAGGAAAGCAATCACAGTGTCTGTACTGTGGAGCAGCGCTCGGGGAGTAACGGCTTTCATTTAAGGCCGGGTCAGAAATCACTGCAGCCATTAATGCACAGTTAGCTAACCTACCTTTCATACCTTCAAATGCAGCCAGTCTTTATGTGGAGATGTACACGTCATAGAACTGACTGTTTTCAGTGACTTTACATTGAAATGACATCGCTCTGATATAAACTGCCCATATTCAACCTTCATAACCATTGCAAAACAGAGTAACTGACCTTGGTTGCAGTTTGTGATGTCTTTTTTTTTTTATCAGTTTTACTGTTTTATAATTGTGTTCTATGAAGAAAAGGCTTTTGGGCCAAGGGCTTTTTTCCTTTGGTGGCAGTAACTGGAGACTGGGACATACTTGCAGCCAGGCTGAGCGGCAGCAGCTTATCTAACTCTCTTAATGCATCTATAATCCATCTCTGTTGCAGTGCTGCATTTCAACCACAATTACAAATGACCATCAGTGCCAGGTCATTGCCTTGTAACCAGCTCTAGCAGTCGATCCATGACTGCTAATAGTTACTGGATGAAACTATGACATCGTTTTCTCCTGTTTTGTTGTCTCGTTGCAACAGTGGCCCAAGGTTAAAACTTAGTAGCAGAACATGACCTACTTGAAAACACACACCTGGGTACACATCCTCTTGACAAATCTTTGTGTTATGCTAACTAACATATCTCTCTTGTCTTGTTTATTTCAAACAACAAGCGCCCACTGAAAAAAATATTATGTATTTCCATAGATTCATGTTCATTCATGTTTCTCGCCACCTGATTCCAACGTTTTCCCTTTAGCTCTGCTTTGGTCTCCAGCAGTCAGAGAAAAGTTTAGTGACGCATTTCACAGGCACATAGTCACTTCATTTTTAATGTAAAGGTATCAAACAGTGCATCTGTATACACATTCATTACAGATTAATGATTACTTTGGTTAAGTTCAGTAACACTGACTAACACAGAGACTTTTTTCATCTTACAGAACCGCTTGTATTCTTGGAAAATCAATAGTTTCCTTAACCTCTTCTGTCTCTGACTTTTAAAGAGACTCTGTGGAGACGTAACGTGTTTACTTGTTTATTTCATACAGTCATATCTCACACACAGCAGTGTCCGACACTCCTGTCTTTGCCAAAACAAAGTACCAAGCAGCTGACTGCAGCTACACTAGCTGTGTCCCCGGCCGACTGCTTTTCAGAGGCAGCGGCCAGCAAATTACACTCTCCATTTCTGTTTGCTCTTTCTTTCTTCCACTGCCTTTATCTCAGGCCATCTCTCTGTCTCTCTCTCCCCCTCTCACTGTGACCCTCTCTGTCTTCATGCCCATCCCTCATTGAGCTTCGAGAACTGAGAGGTGTTTGTTTCTCGTTAGCTGCTGGCTTCATCCTCCCGGGGGACTCAGCTGTTTTGTAGCGATGCAGGACACATGATTGGAGTTGGCATGGCAGCGTTGCCAGGGGCACTGTGCCTCCAGCATCACAGACCTGTTCCTACACTGAGAGAGGTGATGGTGGCCAAAAAAAGCTCAACATTTCCACCTAAAAGTCCCCTGGGCTGTAATTTAAGTAATCACCTGTTCTCGGGTCTGTCTGACATGCTATTTTGCATTTTTATATTTTGTGTAGACATCATCTATGGCGTGTTTTTAGCCCCAAGTTCATAAAGGTGACTTAATATTTTTAAAGCGACTGACCTTTTCTCTTCGCCTCTGTCCTCCCTTTATTGCCTCCTTTTGTCTTTTACCCTGAGGGCCCCCGAGGTGGCATGACAGCGCTGCTCTGCACCCGCTGTGCCCCATGGTTCAGCACCCAACCCACCTGCTCATAATTATTTAACACCACAGTTTGACAAAGCTGGAAAAAATGCACGCTGAAGTCCTAGAAACATCTAAAGTGCATTTGTGCTTGTGTGAATTCAAAATAAGTCATAAATGTACAATGCTTTATGTAACTCTGATAAACAGCAGGAGCTACTTTCCTCTTTTTTCCCCTTAATTTACCTGGAGATGGAGGGATAAAGGGAAATCTTGTTAAGGAGCAATACAATAATAAAGACAACATAAAAGCACTTGACAAAGAATAAGTAACACATGGCATAGACGAGCGTACTGGAAATGAAAAGAAAAAATACCCAAACTGTCATAGATCAAATCCATTTAACATTGGATTGAAGAGTAATAAGCGTTATAACCTTTTATTTCTGTGGGAGGTGGCAATGAGAAACTACAGGCCATATTGCTTTTGATTTCTGAGCATGTAGATATACTGTATAATACAAAGGTTAGTCTACAAGGCAAATGAACACAAGGATGCAGTGCAGACATGTTTAGGCATCTCCAGGTGTTGTCACCAGTTTCATTTCTGTTAAATTTTCAACATAAAAAAACTTTCCATTCCATAGTCAGTCTACAGGCTGTTACAGTCAATCTTTGAAAAAGCTTGTTAGTGGACCTGGACTGAGGTTATTTTGTCAGGTAAAATGTTCTAAAAGTAATAACCTCAGTAGTCAAAACGTATTACACAAACTATTATTGGCGTCACTGTTATCCTCAGTTTGCAACAAAACCTATGCTAACAGAATAATCAGAAAGTTGCAATAACCTATTTCACATAGGAGCTTTAATTTTCAGTTAACATTTGCATTTCTACCAATAAGAAATGTTCCCTAGTGAGGCTGAAAATGGCAACAAAAATGTGATCTTAAGAAAACGCAGAAGAAAAACAGTGCAGGGAGACACTGAAGGGACATTACTGAACAAAAATGGGCACAATTAACAGAATTGTGAAGGGAATTCATGAACTCTCTACACCACCGCATATATAAATAGGAATCACTTTGTATTGCGGATTAAATGCCACTGCTGCTCGACTGAAAAACGCTTTCAATTTGAAAGGCCTCCTGAGCTTGGAACCTGAATGCAGAAACTGTGAGAGGTGGTCAGCTGAAGTGACTGTGAACATTTCTTTCTTCGAATCGACACTGTTACCTTTTGAAACCAATAAGTGGCTTCTTAGTGCAACAACACTGATGAATAACTTTCCAAGAAAATGTCTGCGGCCTGAAATAAAAGATGAAAATGAATGCGGCTCTTGAGGGGAAGTCTTCCACTTCCCTCCTCACATCACTATTTTCTTTGAACTCAAGTCTTATGAGGTCAAATACTGTATGTGCTGTCGTTTTTTTATTAAATCCACAGGCAACTTCTGCTGTCAGTTTCTTTACTTTGCTGGAAAAACTTTATCCAGGAGCGAGCTCTACAACCTCCTAACCCTCCCTTCCTTTGTCACACACCTGTGCCTTTTTTTTCCTTTTCGGTTGTAATGTGCCAGCAAAGCTCTCTTTCTATTGATCTGTCCACCTTAAGAGGTTTTAATGGCCTCTCTTGCCTCTTCCCCAACAATTGCAATTGAAAGGAGGTGGAAGGTAGTGTATCGTACGGATCCAGCCGCCAAGTGTTGTTCGCAGAGTCGACAAAAAGAGAGAATGGGGAAATGGCAGGGAATGATGGGTAGATAGGATATAGATAGGAAAAGGAGGACATGTTTGAATAGCGGGGCTGAGAGCAGAGGATGTGAGTGAGGGTAGAGTTTGGGAGAGATTTCCACCTTACTAAAAGAAAGAGAAAGACAGTAAAAAAAACTGGGAGCTCACTAAAATTCACTCAAAACAATTAAACAAAAAATGTTCTAAAGCCGTTCACAGCGTTTTGGGTGGTTACGTAAAGATGCTGTTCTTGTATTTCATCTCAGAAAAGGGTCTTTGTACTTGTTCTGGCTCCTTGAAGCAGAACACAATTTACTAGCAACAGCAATACACAAGATACATTCGTAAATGGCTCTGACAGGAGAAGAAGGTTGTCAAAGTCAAATAAAGATGGACGAATCGCACTGGCCGGCTTTCATCTCCACTTTATGAAGTCTGTTCAGTGAATTGAAAAGATGTTACTTTATTGTTACAGTGGTAACATAGAAAAAAAAAAAACTTTTTTTTCGAAGAAAACAGGATAAAGTGGGGTTTTGATGGCCGTTTTGAAGCAGTACTTTTGTATCCCACCGACTGAGCTGATGTCTTGGTAAAGAGCTCTGAAATGCACGACTTAAAGACAGTTATTTGCACATACAGCAGTAACTCCACAGAACCTTTTTCTCTGAGGTGAGTGACACTGAATTTTTTCTTGCTTTTATCTGTAGAAAAGACAGTACCTTAATGCATTTCATTTCTATGAAAATTTCAGAATAAAATAACCAAACTGTTCAGTTTCTCTAGTAGCTACTTAAAATTGAAGATTGGATTGGATTGTTGATGCTGCGTTTTATCCTTTCAGTCTGAGATCATCCACAGGCAGTGTTTGGTGTCACTTAAATATTATGTACGTTCTGAGGGAATAATTCTTCTGAGTTAAAATAATCATAAAGTTTGCTGGCCTGCCTGATACCTTTAAATTCCTTTTTTTCATCTTCATTGTAGCCTTCATTGAACGCTGCTTTTTACAAATGATTTCCCCCAAATGAAGAACAGCCTCACGAATGTGCACCGACATAGAATTCACAAGTCTGGGCAATCAAGAGGGTTTATTGAATTTGACTTGGAGCAAGCAAACCTCACAGGAAAAAAAAAGTAGAGGTTTAGGAGAAGAACTGCATGAGGTCAATTGCTTCTGCTGTTTTTGTAAATCCCCTGAAATGTGCTCTTGGCAAACCAGCCACAGCCTGCAGCATGGGATGTTAAACAAACTGAAACTGTTGTAGATACATTCACTCGCTCAAAACAAAGTTGGAACATTTCGTTCATTACAGTGCAACAACCTGACAACCTGATTTCACGCAGTCGTGTCCCCCCTGTTCAACACCACAGTCATCTTATCTGTGAGGCCATCACCGAGCCCAGTGTGGACAAATCCATTTTCTGATCTCATCTCCGCTCAGTTCAGCTAAGCTCGGTGTGATTAGAGTGGAATTAAAGCCCGTGCACACAGCCACTTTACAACCATATCACTTGGAGAAAATGATTTGTCAAAAGGCTTTGGCAATACTAAAGAGCCTGGGGAGAAGTTTCGATGTTTGCATAGTGGGAAGTGAGCAGCTATGACAAAAAACCCTCCAAAAGCTACTTAAATCGGAGGCCTGGGAATAGTTTGGGTGATCAATTTCTCCCTTCCTCTTGTCTGCGATGCAGAAAAACAGCTTCTCACTGATTTCTGATGAGGCCCCATGAGCAGCCACGCAGTAGCTTTTCCCCCCTCAAAGGTGCTGAGAGGAAAAGGTATTTTTCAAAACTTTCTGCTGGACTAAGAGACCAGAGAGCAAAGAGCGTGCACTCTCCACACATACAAACGCTGCGGAAGCTCCAGCAGTCCTGACAGGCAGTATTGAACACCTTTTACTGGCAAGAGAAATAAGTTACTTCACCAAAGAAATATTTCCAGCCTTAGATTTGTACTGCAGGAATCAGGTGAGCCATGCATTGCAGTCTGTGTGCAATTAATTCAGAGCACTATGCAGAAGTATTGTTATATTGACCCACAAAGTGCTGCCCCAGTAGAAAAGCCAATACATGTGTTATTGATCAAAAAATAGAGGTTGGGACTTTGTAAGCCTGGTGCAGCTAAAGCTAAAGAGACAGACACAGTGGAGGATTACTCTATTAGTCACTCCCCATGTTCCCTAACGCAAGTGAATAAAACCAACCCAGCGCTGCTTATTTAAGTAGCAGCAGCAGGGCACCAGTGACGTGCCCACACCACTTTATTAGGGAGAACCTGGATCGAAGGCGTGAACGACAGCAGGGGGCCGCCGGTGATGATAATTCTTGAGTAGACGACCTCTTAAAGGAAATGTGGGTGCCGGCAGCTTCATTGGGTTGATTCGTTGTGGCAGTGCAATCACTTCTCGCCATCTTAGCGTGCAGTCTGTCCACCTTCTTTCTCAGTATCCTCCTTTTTGTTCACCAAAAAGAACTTTTCAATTCCTGCTGCCTTTTCATCTTTGAGCTGATCTCTCCTTGAATTAACCATGCATGTGGTGTATTAGAATTAATTCAAGACTTTACTGTCACAGTCTCTCTTTGAAAAGGTAAGACTGAAAGAAAATTACCCTATTAATATTAACTTAATACGACACCGGACTGAGTCTGTTGCATGTGAAATTGGATTCTTTGAACATTATTTCAATCTATTCACCCAATGCTGATCTGCATGTAGCTCATGCTGTGATCAGAAGAGCACGTGTGAGTTCTTTTTCCAATTTTGTGGGTTCACCAAATGCAAGGTGATCAAATTAGCGGAAAAACACAATTCTGCTAATTAAATGATGAATCGCTCCCCATGGCGGTACGTCACTTAAGCATTTGAGGAGTTTTTGAAGTTACACCCTTTCCGGTGGCTCTCTCTCTGAAAAACTGTCACGGCCTGTTCTTGGATTTCTGCTCAGCAAACTTAGCATGACTAAGCTATTGGCAGCCAAGACATTTTAGCACTAGCTTTAGGGATGGCAATGTCAGGCAGTCACTCAGTCAGTCCATCACTTTGACTCTCAAAATACTGGATAAAACGTCCATGAAATTTCTACAGGCGCTCATGGATTTGAGGCGGGGAATCCAAACAACTTTGGCGACCCCCTGACTTTCCATTTAGTGTCACCGTCAGGCCAAAACCTCAGTTTAGGTTTATGGCCAAATACCTGCAAGATTAATGATATTCCCTCATCCACAGCTGTACTAGACTGTGCACTGTTACATGCTGAAATGAAATGGTGTCCACAGCATCAATATCTTTACAGTACATGCTAACAACTGGCATATTAATATTGTCATTGTGAAAATGTTTAAAAATTAGGTCTGTAGGTCAGTGGGCACTCAATCAAGATTTCCATTGCCAGAGTTACCACTGATCTTCACTGAGGGTCAGTCTGAACCAATGCCTCTCCCTGGACTTTACCCTGTGAGTTAGTTAAACCACCAAATCATCTGAGTTAAAATGACAAGTTATGGACCGGATTGAAATGCCAGTGAGTGCTCAAACCGACAGCACATATGAACGTAAATGAAAACAAGTCAATCCATATACACTGAGCCACAAGAAAGATATAATGTTACGTCTAATATCAGATCCTGATTCTCCCTCACAGAAACTCTACTGTATTCCTCTAAGCTATAAATGGACTGAGGCTAAATTAGAGCAATTTGCATCTAATCTGAGCCATTAAACACATTTTAACATTTCCGAGGCAGACTTTCTCTCTGTGTCCCGGCTAGAGGAAAATCAGCAACAGGGCAGTAATGTGTAAGTAATATGTTTGACAAATGGGCTTCATTATCAGGGCTAACACACAATAAAGTAAAAGTCTTGCGGTATTAATACGGCGATTAGAAAATTGGTTAGACTGGTTATGTTCTACCGCTCACAAAAGGTGTTGATGTTAAAAAACTGAATAATGATAAAGAAACTATAGGAACAAAGGTTAGAGGAGCAGGGGGAAAGAGGACAATTCATCCACCTTTACAGTGCAGAGGGAAATACTGAATGTCATTGATGTAAACTGCTTTAAAATACAGGATGGTTTGTTTTTTGTTTTTTCTTACCATTAACCCCACAGCCAGGGAACATCACCATCATCAGACTACGTGAATTGTCAACCTTTCTAAAAAGGGTTGTAAATGTAAAGTGCCTGCAATGTTTAACTTTAAATATTTCACATCATCAAGAAAAATAGCTTTGTACTGTTGTACATTTAACATGGACAAAGGGGTAAGATTGACGAAGGGGGTGGCAACAAAGAACTAGACAGAGCAGCTCTAACACTGGTCAACAAGCAGATAATAACTTGGCCCCAACATCTTGGTCTTGACTGCGGCGTTCATTTTATGAGCCGCCCTGAGAATATCAAACATGGCTGATGTTTACAGGCATCTACGGGGTCCTGAACTGTCCTGTGATGTTTGGCGGATTACGGAGGCTGCAGATACAGCCCCCTACGTTACAGCATGGAGGCTGGCTGGAATCCACTGTTGTTCTGATTGGAATCACATAGCGCAGGAGGACTTACAAGATTAGAGGCCCCTAATGTCAGTGTGTATTTTGCATGAATAAAAATCCTACCAGAACTTTTGAAGATTGTGTATTGGTAACTGAACAAGAGGCGATCAAGTTCATTGGTTTGGCCTCTCAGTAACGTAATCTGTTTAATGTAATGCTCTAACTAATGTCAGAGCCTCCCCTGGGCTTTGAGCGCATCATATCAGACCCCGATTTTGCCAATGTTTTCAGCAAAAGCCACTCAATGCTCCTCCGTTCTTGTTCTAAAACAGTTGCCGTCTTGTTTACTGCCCCAGTTGGTCAAAAGACAAATCACTTTAAGGACACTCCAGTCAAACACACTAAAATTGTAAACTTATATTTTTGGGTATCACAACCAGCAGTCAATCTAATATCGCTTTGGAAAGATGCTGTGATGAACAGTCACATGAGGCAGACACAAAGCAACACTAGCATCTATTTGTTCCTGGACGCCCACCTGATTTTAAGTCCAACTAATTTCCTTCTGTTTCGATCTCCACCAGCTCCCCCCCTGCAAAATCCTCTGTTCATCATCATTTTCACTTGGTGCTCGTGCTCAGTGTACAGTGAGATTATCAGAGCTGAGCACTATCTCTGAGTTTGTGTGTCTATATAGATATACACACATACACACACACACACACACACACACATATGAATGAGAGAGAGAGGCAGAAAGAATAAGAGCGACAGATGCATAAAGAATAAACTTTCACCAGACCTCCGAAACATCATCTGCTACAGCAGCAAGATTGAGTGAATGCACATTGTAACCTGAGGGCTGAGAGGAAAAAGACAATAGCTCGTACACACACCTTATGTGAACCCTCATCAGAGACACTTACCTCAAAGAGGTAAGGCAGCCATGCTGAATGGATAAAGGAAAACTGGCTTTGCACGCCAGTTTCTAACGTGCTAGTAGGAATAAGAGTACATATTTGAGTGGTGAGATTAAAGGAAATCTAAATGCCCTTTGTCCCCTCTGTCTTAGTGTTAGCTTTGAGATTGGGGTAAAAAAAAAAAGTGAACTTCCAAACTCTGCCTGTGTTGGTGGTGAGATGTGACGGGAATACGGTGGTGAAGACTTGCAGTAAGCTCTCATTTCTGGTGTCAATAGCAAAAAGGGTTAGATAAGGTGCATTTTCACAGATGTCTACGGTTGACAGTATCTCAGGTTGCTTTGGGCTAATCTCTGTAAGCTGGAAAAGTGCTGAGCATTCAGATAGAGAAACATTTGCCATGCCCACTTGTGAGCAAAAATGCTTTGATGTTTCAAATCATTCGCTGTGGAAACTAGAAAAGGAAGTGAGAAAAACATGCCTATGGATCATTTTAACATGATGAATAGTATATTGAATGTGGAACCTGCGTGCCACAATGCCCTGCTTTTAGAGCTGACTGCATCTCTGAATGTGAAACAGATTCTTGCCTCAGGGTGCAGTAAAATATTCTCCCATCTACACTTGGAGTGTACAGCATCTTTTCTTCCTTTTGTTGTTCACAGTGTCTTTCAGATGCACCTGCGTCTTAAGATTCTAATGCCAGATTGCGGGAGTGTACTTTTTATGTATAATTTTCTTGCCCTCCTCAATTACCTAAATCCCTCCAGTCAGGCATTTACAGTGAATACCTCCACTTAAGCAGGCTCGCCTTATTTAAATAAGTGTAGCTGCTGTTGTTTTGTGAAGACTGTGTCGATGTCTGGCTGGAAATGGAAGATGATATAGTTGAGGACTTGCCGAATTTGTGAGTTTGGGAACTTTTCATAGTGAAGAAATTGACAGAACAGCATCAGATACACTTCCAAGGATAAAAAAGTGAGTTTGCATGTGTGTGTGTGTTTTAGGAACAGTTGAATAATAAGGCAGTATGCCTGATGGATATAGATACAAAAAAACACAGGATGACATAGAACATGTGACCTTTTGTCATTAAAATAGATGCAATTACATTTATTGTGTATGAATGTAAATTATAGAGCTCTGACAACTCAAAATGAATCTGAATTGGGACATACATTGAGTTAATTGCAAAAAGACTTTGACTGTCTCTTTGTAATTTGAATCAGTTTAGCAGCTAAATGTATCAATGTTGAAAGATAGAAAATGTGTAATTGGAGTTTATATATGAAGAAAATGACTCAGTTAACCAAATGGTTCACACTATTATGTAAAGAATTTAATAAGATCACTGCAAGTGAAATGTTTTCTTTTGTTCTTTGAATGAACTAAAGAAAGAAATGAAAAACACGCCCCACACAGCATGCGTTGTGATAAAAGCATCTCGCTTTGGAGACACTTGTTTGTCTTCATGGCTCATAAATCTTTCTCCCAAACATCCAATCTCCATGAATTCAGCTACCTCTAATAGTGGATTTTGCTTAACCAGAGTGCACTTTGTGTTGGCTCTGTGTAATCTAAAGTGAGTGGCAGTTTCCACGGTCATATGAGTGGCTGCACTGACACTTTATGTCTGCGGGATGTCGATATATTGACTTTGCCAACCCAGATACTGGAGTAATGCTCCATTAAACTAATTGTTTGAGAAGTGATGGGGAACTCTCAAAGGACAGGCCACACCAATTAAAAATGCATACACACACACACACACACACACACATGCATATGCTCTCACCTACATACAAGTAGAAAGTCAATGAGCGCCGGCCTTTGAGTGTGTTGAGAGTGATTTTTAAAATAGCGGTTGGAGTCGTTTGCAGATATTTCAGCAGATGCATTGTTATTGATCCCCTCTGTTAACCTCTGCCTCTCACCCACCCATCCTCCCACCTCGCTCCATATAAATCTCATACATAAGAGTTAAGCGAGGATGAAAGAGTGCACTCATGCATTACGGGTGTGTGAGTGAAAATTAGGTGCAAGTGTGTGAGGATGTTCAGTTTTATAGCAAGCAAATTTAGAAGTCCACAACAGAACTTGCAGCTGCAGCCTCAGCGTCTGATATCCTGCTCTGTGGAGATGGACTGTGCACTGCTGTAAAGATTGCACTTGGTTACATGATGACACCATTTGGTGCGGTTTTCTCGGCGCAACCTTGTCGCTGTCGTACTTGTAATCACAGTAAAGAACAGTGTGGGTATCATTAGGTGTCTTGGGTGCCATCGCATTAAAAGTTCCACTATACAATCAGAGGCAATGGCTGCCTGGTGCGCACAAATGGTGAAATTATGGGAAAGAAATCATAGAGACAAGCAAGGTTGTTTAGAAATAAACTATTTTTTTCAGCCAGCCAGTGATATGGAATATATGGTTTAACCTTCACGCAGCACTTGTTTTAAGAGCAGGCAGAGTTTTATGCTCACTTGGTTGTTAAGCAAATGGTTCAGTGGATCTTAATGTGCCACAAGTGAAGGACACAAAATAGATCATTTAGCTGGAAATGGAATTTATAACAAATTTTTTTTGGTTTAAGTATGATAGGGAGCATTCATGTCTAATCTTTGACCTTTCTGATATACACTGGTGTGAAAGCTATTACTTGAAGTTTGGTGTAGATAACCAGGTGGGAAAAAAAGTGAAAAATTACATTTTATGTGGCTTTTGGTCTTACAGCGGCTTTAGTGCTTATCACACAGAATGTATGCAGTTGACATCGCCTCGGGGAAGAAAAATCATAAATGGGTTCATTATGAACAGAAACAGCAACTTTGCTGCTGTTAATTAGCAATGTAAACTTTGTGTCGACGCGGCTCTGAGATGCAACGCCTGTGTTCGCAACACCAGCGGAGACTTATGAGAGCTGGAACGTCCATCCTCTTTACTAATCATAGTTTGGCAAGGTCATGCAGGTACCCATTTATTGCTTCTAAGATATCATGAAACCAGCCAGTCTAATATGTTTTTTTTTACATGTGGATAATTCTAACAAAGCATTGCAACTTCCCCTCATTTGGCCCTTTCTTTATGCAAAGCACGGGAGCATTAAGGGATGCAGTCTGTTATTATTACTCTTACATTTATTCACTTGTTTATTGCAGACATATTACTTAGCAGCCTACATACACACTTGGAGCTGTTGTGTAAATGCCATTATACCCTTGCGGATGTTCTGTATTTGTCATTATGTGTACTTTGGGGCTGCATCTGTCTCATACCACTAATCACAGTAAACAACAAATAACAGACTATCCCTCTGGGTCTTACCACTTTAATAATGCACATATTGTAAAATAAGACTTATACAAATACAACATATAACAAAAGAGCAATGTCAGAAATTGGAGAACTGAAGACTCATGCATCTTGTACTACATCTGATTAGACTGGATCAAACTGGCTTTTGTATGAGGAAGGTCAGTATGAGGAGTGTTGTGCATTATGTGCTTACGAGCTGAATGCTGAGGAGGCCTTGTTGGATAGAATCACTGCAGTAGTCAAGGCCTTTAAACAGCATTCATGTTTTGAGCAAAAAGGAGAAGCAGAAATCTAAAAACATAAAACTCAATTTATTTACAAAAAACAAAGAAAAAAACTTTGGACTTTGCGACTCTGACTGTTAACTTTGGGATTCAGCAGTATTTGCCGCAATGTTTCATTAAAAGTGCGTCCATGTTGGTGAGTATCACTGTGGATACTGTCTAATAATAATAATAATAATAATAATAATAATAATAATAATAATAATAATAATAATAATAATAATAATACACCAGGTGACACCTGAGAAGCCCCTCGGGTTTGCTCCCCTGCACTAGTTTTCGGAGATGTTTGGTCATTAACACCCATCCTGACTGCACAGGCTGCTGGTTGTCAAAGTGAATCAGCTAACACTGCCACGGTCTGTGTGATGGGGCTTAATCCTCTTTTCAATCAGTCATCTGTTACAGACATTAACTCTTAGCATTGTGCTCTTTTCTGGGCTTGTTGCTGTGGCGCTCATCCCCTGATAATTGGGGGCTCGTTGGGACTTCCTTGTTCCGGAGGCTCTACAGCAAGGGCCATGAAGACCCTGGTGTTAATCTAACCCTGCTTGAGGAGCAGCACAGTGCTGTGAAGTGGTTTATTGTTGCTCTTGCTCAAGGTGAAGATCACAGAAAGATATTGCTCCCTATTCTTAAAATGAATATCTGCACATTGGCGATAATGACATGGGTGGAGAAAGCAAAGCTCAGAGAGGATCTCTAGGCTGAAGTAATGCATAGGACAGTGGAATTACATGTGTCTATCACGGCTGACATTGTTAATAATGACCCAACACGTGTAGTTATCTCTTTACCCTGGAGTTACCGATGAGCCGGGAAACACTTGACTGACATTTTTGTGTTTCAATTGACTTAATTAGATTTATGAGATTTGAGAGCAGAAAGGTTAAAGCGACCACCGTTGTTCCAGTGGAGGTTAAATACAGTACAGATGCATGATGGGCTATTTTTATGATGCTACTGCTGCAGTTTCTGCTCAGCAAAATGAAGCGTTACCGCTGTGGCCTGGTGAAGCAATTTAAAGACCCCTTCTGAATTGAGGAGCGGTGCTGCTAACTAAATGGTTTTCTATAGGAATCCCAGGGGAGGAGATCATTAAGAAATAGCTCTCAATCTATCTGTGATGCAGTGGGAGATACACTCCCTGTGTGTGTGTGTGTGTGTGTGTGTGTGTGTGTGTGTGTGTGTGTGAGAGAGAGAGAGAGAGAGAGGTATACCCACAGAGACCCAGGAGACTGTAGTACATCTGTTACAGATGAAGGGACTTCTTAAACACATTCCAATGAAGTGACTATAAGCTGCTAATGCGCCCCTGTAATGGAGGCAGGTTGCTGCTGATGATGTTGGAAGGGGAAATAAGCCTTCAATCATGGCTTCCCTTTCACTGTGGGCCAAGCGTGTCTCTCTCTTTTCGGAAACAGAGAGAGAGGGGGTGGGGTGGGGGCTACTTCCGTCCCAGAGGGCAATTCTGATGAATCTTATACAGATTAATCCACCCTGTAAAAGGCCTTGAGTTACTTCTTTTATTGATTCACCAAAATGCTAATCTCAGAAATTCAAATTCCACTGCTCGTGGCTTACTAGATTCAATTTACACGGTTTTAATAAGGTTCAAATAGAAACATATGCTCCCCTGAGAAATTCCTGTAGATTATTTTCTTTGAAAACGGTCCAAGGTTGTAATTTTTTTTTTAATCTGAGCCCATCACGCAAACACCAGCTGAGGTGATCGGTATAAAGCGTGAGTGACACATGTGTTGACTGCCTGCTGGAGAGATGAGGCGGTGAGGTGGCCTCAAAATTGGCCTTGATTACGAGAAGCAATGCAGTTACATTGAGGAGCAGATTTCTGTGATGACAGGGTCATAAAGTTCCTGCCCTGTCATACTTGTTGTCCACAGTAATGGAGCAGCAGCACAATGCTTGCCCCTGGTGACTGGCACGGCCCACACAGAATTCAAACAAATAGAACACACTGCCCACACATACACTGGATAGCACCCTATTCTTTCTTAAACTAAGTTATAGGACCTACAATATTTTACCGTCCTACCTCTGCTGGGGTTTCCGCATGACACTGGTGGCAATGAATAATGATGCTGTGTGGGACCCTGGGGATGGGATTACATTTTTCATTTTGGTCTAGAACAGACAAAGTTTTAGGACCTCTGAATTATGCAGCAGATGCTCCACTGTTTATCAAAAGCCCTCAGATATAGAGGTTATTTGAGAGGATGGAGTGCTCGCAACAAAGAGACGTATTGAGATTCCACACCCAACCTTTTTTTTCCCCTGATGATAAAAGAACCAGAAGGACTGGAAAGAATCCTGCGTGGCCCACAGGAGTAAAATGAAAAGAACAGATATTTGTCTGGTTGCATGAAACTAGAACAAAGCAAATAAGAAATGTCGTCACAAAATACCAAGGTAATGAAAGCAGAATGGGATGTTTACCAATGGTGACTGGTCTGGCCCCACACGCTTAGTAAGAGTACATCAGACATTGTCTGGGCACAGAAACTATTTGATATAGAAGGCGCTGATTATAGTCAAAGCTAGGATTTATCACTGTGTTATTACTGCAAGGCAAGGATGCACGGATGGATAAAGATGTTAAGCAATGTGCCATCTGTAGACCCATGCAATCTTACTCTCAGTAAAAATTGTTTGAAAGTGTGAAGCTTTGGTGTAACGGGAAGTTGCTGACCACTTAACAGCTCCTATCGCTTAAAAAGTTCCAGATGATTCCAAAGCAAATGTTCACCTCCTGTTATTCACACAACCTTGATCGCTGGATTGCTCGTGATGTCTGTTTTTACACTCCAAACAGCCAGCACGCCTGCTGCGCAGATGTTAGCTGTAGCTACTTAGCACAGACCGAGTGTTTGTGCGTAGTGTGTCTGACTGCTGTCAGTCTTGTTCCATTGCATTTATGCAGAAGATTCAAAAGCAAACTGATGTACATGATGGTCTATTCATACCAACATGTGCGTTTCCTTTAGTGGTGGAAAGTAAATAAGTACATTTACCTAAGAACTGTACTTTTTGGAATTTCTATAATAATGTATCCAATAACAGAATTGTTTCAGGTCACTTTCACCACTCTCATATTGTCGTTTTCAACCCCAAAGAACAGTCAGGCAGGCCTAGAGACTACCTGGTGAACATACTGAGTTGGTAGAGACCAAACACAGAGTGAGAGTGAGTTAATACTTTACTTACATGTGCCAAGTGGCCCGACTAGTTGTATGAAACCTGCTGGAACTGTTTTTCTCTTTTTTTTTCCTGTATTCTCTTTGTATCCATACCATTTTCTATGTCCTCCACCACTGTATACAC
>JBAJHX010000062.1:20442611-20462358 GCA_037176925.1 Amniataba percoides
AACTGTTTTTCTCTTTTTTTTTCCTGTATTCTCTTTGTATCCATACCATTTTCTATGTCCTCCACCACTGTATACACAGAGGCAAATATCTTCATTTGTACTCCTTTATATTTATTTGAAAGTTTGATAAGCACTTTTTAAAAACAAAGATAGAGAAGATAGAAGTTCAAATTTGCCTCATTTAAATTTTGCTTACAGCCTCAGGGCTTTGTAAAAATAAAAACATGTTAAAATATTCATACTAATGAAAGGGCATATTGTGCACAACAAGTGCTTTTACTTTTGATACTTTAGTTATATATTTCTGATAAAATGTTTCTGCTTTATTTTGACTTAACAGTTAAATGTATGAGTTTAAGTATTTTCACATAGTGGAGTATATTTTATTTTAAGCAGTATTTTTTCTTTTGTTATAACTTAGAGTTGAGTACTATTTTAACCACCGATTGTTTAATTCTGGATACAATAGCAACAATATGAAATGGATCTGGTAAAAAAATAAAAACAAACAAACAAACAAACAAAAACTCCTCAAACCAACATTATGTTTGATTGGCTCTTGTTTTGGTTGGTACAGCACCTTCTGTCCCACCACAGTAAGCCTGTTAAACTTTTATGCAGGTATTGAGGCTGGTGCAGCGTTAATGCAGCTGGATGAGATGAAGGAGGATGAAACAAATGAGAAAAACAACAACAACAAAAAAAAAAAAAAACACAGCAAAGCGGTTAGTTTAGCGATTGAGCGTCGCCCTGGCATTCATTTTGGCTCTCCAGCACTTTGATGTTGATGCCCGCCCTGGGACACGACTTTTTGTCTATTCAGACTGTAATCCACTTATATTTTTGCAGCCCTCAGAAAATCCTAACCAGCATTTAATGAGGAGCATCGTCGGTGCAGCCGCATCAGTTAGTGAGCGGTCGGATGCTGTCAGTGCCAACGCTCTGCATTATGTTTTGTAGACTAAACACAATAACAGTGCCCATTTTCTGTGCTATTTCCTACTTTTATGAAATTCACAAAGATATTATGGAGATTTGGCTGTTTTGCTCCCTGTGTGTTTGATACAGAGGTAGTTTGTTGACATGGGATTATTCTTTTACGAGCTTTTCAGACACCGTGAGAGCAGAGGTGTGAGGTGGTTAAGTTTTAGCCTTTGTTCCTGCTGAGGTTTTGAGGTAACCTCATAAACCGGGAGGCTCAGCTTTTGTCGGTGACTCTGACTTTCTCTAAAAAAGAAAAAAAAAAAGCACTAAGTCGCTGCTGTTAGGTGGCCCACTTGTTGTTTAATGTAATTTGAGCAGACAGGATGACTCTTTGGCCTCTCAGCTCATCGGGACTCTTCTTTGTCTCTGCTCCTTGTTGTTTTTTGGCTCGAATTACTTTTTACATGAATTTTACCCAACAGCACATCTTTATATACATTAATCAACTTAGGTATGTTCTTTTAATTACTCAGTAAAGTTTGTGAATCAGATTTTGATTTGATACAGTCACTCCTCAACATTTATTTTTGCAGTGCTCTTTCACTCTTTGTCATGGTTGAGAGGACAGTTAAGCTTATATAATTTAATCAGACAGCACAGCTATTACGTGTTATATGTTATTAACCTTCTCCTTTACTGAGTGCCGTTTCACAGGTCAAACAAAGAAACTTCTGTATGATTAAACTTTGGCTGAGCAGCTGTGTGGGCGAGCGCTGAATGAGCATAAATATGACAGTTTCAGAACAAACTCACTTGCCTCTCTGGCTGCCAGACGGCCCGTGGCTCTCCACCTGCCTGCTCACCACTTACTGAAGATGAATGACTTCTGGGCAGCCATTACTTAACTTGTGAAATGGCCTTAAAAGGGGTGGCATAACCCATGTCAGTGCAAATGTGACCAAAACCATAAAGTCAGACTCATTTAAAAACTGATCCATAACATGAGAGGAAATGTCAGCCCATGCACTTTTTGAACCAGCAGTAAATAAAATAACAACATACATATAATGTTGCATTTAATAATGCAAATAAATAGATTGTTAAACTGCAAAATGTTTACTCAGTGGTAAAAAAAGTATTCATGTTCTTTGCTAAATGAAACAGCAAAACGGAAATATAAAAATACTCCACTACATGTAGAAAAATGACATAGTTTTCTAGCCATGTCACACACACAAACATGTCAATTTCTTCAAGAGGAATGGCCAGAGTATCATCATAGTCAGTAGGATTGTCTTACTCACGTTGTAGATATTTTTATAGTGATTAACCTATAACAACATTAACTGTTGCTGGTGATGATACAGGGAAAGTCACTGGGGTTCATCCTCTAGGATATCTGTCCATTTTCCTCTGCAGCGTTCTGTATTAGCTTCACTGGGTGTGACTGACTCCTGGTTTGGTTTCTATAATCCAGCCATTTCTTTAAAAACTAAAATAAATGTAACCCTCTTACTTGGGGGGCAGCCACATTCCTGTGAACCATGCAGATCTCTTGCTCTAAATTAGCCTCTCATTGTATTCGCATAAAGTGTGCGTATGTGTCCAGCATCTGATCACTGCAGCCTCAGATCACTGCTTCCTGTAACAATGTTGATATGCTTTTGGAGGAGATACGGTATGTGTTTGTATTTAGAATGAACCCACCTGTGTTTCCACGTTTGTGTATGTGGATGAGCAATTTGGCAAGTGGGAACGTTCAGCACCTCTGCCACGCCACGGTTGGCCCATTAGTCCACATATGGCCGGCCTGGCAATGCCCTGATAGGCCATGAGTACTTTAGCCAGCTCAATTAACAGCCAACTGTTCCTTTTACATGAACTAAGATACAAGCAGTGCTAACTGTTCTAATAGTCCCATTTATTGTAACATCCATTGATTGTGCTAATAGCTGAATGGATCTGTTGATGCGCTTTGGCAGCTTTTTGTTGGGGCTAACCTTAAAAATACTACAACACAAAGCAAAGGGATTGCAAGTGAGAATGTATTTAGTAAACTGTCAAAGGAATGACTGCCTGCATTCAACAGAGCATGAGATGTGGATTTGTAACAGTGGAAAATATTCAGCCCACTCTCTGGTTGTGGTTTGGCTTGTCCTTTGTGTCAGTCAGACCATCAGGAAGCGTCTGATGGTTGTAAGTGACCCTATCCAGAGGTGAATGAGCAGCTGTTTGTTTGCTGATGGATTTCCTATAAAATGCACCGGGCCCTCGGCTAGAGCTAATTCTACTTATTAATGTTTGTTACTGTCAACTTAGCAGTATTGGCAGATGGCAGTAGCGACTACACGGTTGATTAATGGACGCTGACGGTGAACGCCGTGGCCACTGCTGCTTGTCACGAATGACAGTATCAGAGGCAGTTCAAATATTATGAGAGTGACACCATCAGTGAGGCTTTTAAACAGTGCAAGGGGATACATATTAATAGGAATTTGAATCACCTCCAAAATCAATCAACCTCCAATCAACCTTCAAACTGACATGAAATATGCCATTATCCACCAGCACCGCAATAACAAAAGCAAATAATTGCACAGCATTAATCAGCAAATTCATCTATGGCTGAAAACTAACCCTTTGACTGCAATTTCATCCTGATTTCATACTGTGATGGCTACCTGGTAAAGAACATATTCATTTATAGTAGTGGACTGTAGAATCTGAATATTTGCTCACTCACACAGCTGTGTGTCCACAAAAACTACATTAAGCTCCTTAATGGATGCGTTTGGTTGACTTCCTTTTGTGGCACTGAATATGTTAGGAATCAGTTTGTCCGTCCATCCATTATCACAATGTCACTGTTGCTGGTTAGTATTTTCAGTCAAAGCCCTTTTGTCTGTGTAATAGTGGGAATAATCATTACAGCTACATTTGGACCAGTACTAATTGCGTGGCTGCCCTATTAGCCTACGTGACTAGACTGGTAAGCATCTGATGGCCCACGAGGGGCCCGAAGCTTGCTCAATTATCCACCAACTGTTTGTATATGTGAAGATTTTACTCAGTTGTGGACGGATCCACTAAGAGCTTGTTAACATTGTTTGTGAGCTCGCTCTCTGTTGTGTGGATGCTTGCAGCACAGATTATATTTAGCATCAGCATGGGGAACTTCAGTAATTAGCGGCTATAATACTTCCATGTATGTCATTACATTTTATTTATTATCTCTCTATCTCTGTGCTTGGGTAAAGTACATCTTTCTGGTAATGTTAAGGGATCAGGTAAGCTATGCATTTGGCAGTATGAAGAGTTTAAATTAGGCCATGATAATAATAATAATAATAATAATAATAATAATAATAATAATAATAATAATAATAATAATAATAATAATAATAATAATAAATCATCAATAATATACCCCAAATGTACTGTTTTTAAGTTGCATTTATAGGTCTTTTTGGTCATGTGAGGGCAGTAAAAATTTAAAACTGCTAAATGCTGCACTCTTTTGCTAGATAAAGGCACTAACTTTGTAAATCTGCTAATGAGCATGACACAGGTAGCAAGAAAATGTCTGCTGCTGTTGTATCACATTATGTTCATTTGGCAGATCAGGTGCATTCAGACTCAAATGAATTTTTTTATTTTTTTCTGCAGGTTTGTAACGACATAGATATATATATATATATATTAATTTATATTTTCTTTAATTAAAAGTCTCCAGGCCACTTCCCCATTGACATCAGCCTTACCTTATTTCCAAAATGTGTACTAAGTGACCACTTGGCATCATTAGTGTATTTGACATAGGAAAGCAGATTATTTGTGTAAATAGTATATTTGCATAAGTGAATGCCATGCTTATTCTTAACGTAGCTTTCAGGTAACAGCCTATTTTGCTGTATATGATGTAATTTGAGTTCCCCATCCCCCACGGTCCTTTCAATTACTAGAATTTGCTTTCTGCTGCTGCTGGCAGAATATCAACTGAAGCCCAGCTGACTCTGTGTGGACCTATTTGGAAGGGATTAAACTAGCTAGCAACTAATAAAGGAGATGTTGCGGCATGCATATAGGGGCTTTACGGGGATGCTTGACTCGGTTGTGAGCAGCTTGTGTAATTATCAGACGCATAGCTGGAGAAATATGAAGGAGGGAGGAGGAATGAGCAGGGCAGGAACAAAGGGAGAGGATGGGAGAAGTGCTGTGATGGAAGGAGAAGGGGGTGAATGATGGCGATAGAGAGACAGAAGGTGGAGCCTTTGGCTTTAGGGAAAATAATTTTATCTGGTTAACTGCACTCATCAGTATTTTTGTGAAGGTGGTAATTACTTACAACGTGGTTTGGTGCTTCCCCTTGACTCCTCAAATTTGAAAAACTTTTTTGTGTGTTTCTGAGCCCAAATGTATAGATTTATTATATTTTGTTCTCACAGATAATGAAGTGATTTATAAGCTTTATTAGCAAAAGAACACACCGACATGACTGTAGCCATGCACACATCTGTAGCTGGCATCTGCACTTACACTATAGGAAGGAAATCCTGGCTAAGCAAACACCATCTGCTGTAAATCCGAACCCACAAGAAACCACTTTTGGTGCTCATCAGTGGAATGCAGTCATTTATGCGTGACTCAGGATTCAGGATGTCAAAAGAAAATTTCAAGACAGTTCCGGATTTCAAAGAATGCTTAGAAATGAACTTAATAATGCTAAAATACACCTTATAAGTAAGGTAGAAACCTTGGAAGTATGACCCTGTCCCTTCCTGATATATAAATTCACACAATATGTATGAAAAAGTCAGTCTGAGTCATTTTAATAAGTTCTGCCTCAAGATACAATTATTACTTTACACAAGCTCCTTTACGCTGTCATCCAAACATTTAGAGGCCAACTATTCTGGACATGACTGATGGAAGTCAGATTGTTTCCAGAGTCTTAATGCCGGTTTTAGGCAGGTAATCACAAACTTGCAACTGATTGCATTTTCAAGCTCCCAGCCGACTAGTTTTTCATTATTTATTGAAGCTTGACTTCAGTACCTGTCGACAAAGTTGCTCAGGATTAATGAATGAGGCTGAGACGCTCCTGTTTTAGGGAGTGCAAGTCGGCGATTGTGCGCCTGCCTCTGCCTCACTCGGGCTGCACAGACGTGTGGGGCTTTCAGCCGGCGTCTTCTGAATCAGATCACGGTCAGTCACACGCTTTAACTGCTTCTTTACTTGAACAGTAGGTTGTATCCCACATATGAGGACAGCATGTATTTGCATCATCGCTTTAAAAAAATATGGCTCCTGTCAAGGTCCTGTAAAGTCCTGGTTTATTAAACAAATGTTTTGGTGAAAATAACCCAGAGTAAGACTAAGTGACTTCCTGTCTGATGTGTTTACTTACAAAAAGATCCACAAATTTGTCTTTTAGTTTTATGTTATATGACCCCTGGAATATAAAAACCTGGATATACTCATCTCTTCACACATCAGGCACATTATGAATTCTTGTTATGTCATCATGACTTAACTCATCAGAAAATACATCTGTTTTTTAGAAACAGACATAATTGTTTGTAACAGCGTTTTCTGACTTTCTGTCGGTGCTCAGCGGGGGGGTTTGTGAGGAGGGGTAGGATGACTTTCAGCAGAGCGTGCTGCTGACAGCCTGTTGTTTTCTTAATTATCAGCTGGTAAAGATGTTAACAGAGGTATTGATGGGCCTTAATTGACCATATGGCTCTTTGTTTGTGGAGCTGGGGATTGACCAGAGAACACACTCAAAACGCATGCCGGAGCACACACGGATGTAAAATGTGCTGCACCAAAACACACACACACACACACACACACACACACAAAGCCAGCACAGCATATAATTTGTCGGGGTTCCAGCTTCCAACCACAGCTCATCAGACTGTGTCTCCTGACATTATCGGCATTATGCTGACATTATTGCTGGCTCCACTGCTTCCTAATCCAGTTTGTGTGTGTGTGTTTTTGGGGGGTTTCCTACCACCTGCTTGTTGGAGACAAGATTCAGCCTGTAGGTGCTGTGACTCTGTAAAAAAGCCAATTACATGATTCTCTTTTTCTTTTTTTTTTTTCTTTTTTTTTTTTTTTAAAACAGATGCCCTTTCATGACTCTTCCCATTGTCCCCAGCTGACTAATCCAGTCACACTTTTTAATTGCACTTTCTTTAGCCTCAATCATTCTTCTTCACCTGGATTGTAAACGTTTTTTTTTTTTTTCTTCTACACAGAAAGTGAGGCGAGCTCAGTGGGTGGAGCTGAAACCTCCTAATCGTCTCTGTGGATTTAGAAACGGCCTCATAAAATATTGACAGCTACACATAGGAGCTTGCTTGAGCACGACGATCAACCTTTTCCTGCTTTAATCACGACGTTTCTCCTCTTTTTCGATTTGTCAACAAGCCGCTTTGAAAAGTCTTTGCCAGCCACAGGAAAAAAAACAAAAAACACGCTGGAATTAAAGATGGAGATCAAATGAAGTGGTTTAATTTGATGCAGACAGATTGCAGAGGCAGTAAAGAGACGCAGAGTTACATTGGGCTGAGTGTCGCTGTTTGCCTTCAGTGAGTAGGAAGACTCGGGCGGATTACTTGTTCCGTCGAAACTTCTCCGATTTATTTCTGAATATTTGTAGCTGATTTATCTCCTCACGCTGACAGATAACATTACTGGTTTCAATATTTTTAATTATGAGACGTGTCTGAACAAATACATCAGAGTATGTTTTTTTATTCCATTTATTCAGCGGATGACTTAAAAGTCATATTGGCATTTCACAATTGAAATTGCTTTTCATTACATTGTTCCGCATGAAAGCTGGAAATACCAAACTCTGCAGCTCAGAGCAAAGATGTGGCAAAGCAGCAAACATTAAGAGCCAAAATGTAGCTGCAACTAATTAAAGAGGATTTACTCAGACACACAGGTCTGCCTGGTCTATTTGTGATCTATATGGGAACCTTTGAAAATATATCTTTTATTTATTTGCTGTGATGCATTTCATGTTGGGACATATTGTTCAGACACATTTAACTTTCAGAGGTCAGTGGATGAATGAGATTGTGTTCAGATGTTTTCACAATACAGCTAGCTGTAGTCTTTTTAAAAAAATTTATTTAACTGATTCATCATTTAACCTGAAATGTTAATTCACAATTTCCCACAGCCCCAGTGTGATGCTTTCAACTGTCTAACTTGAAACCAACAGTCCAGAGCTTAAAGATATTCAATTAACTCTCCTATAAGAAAAATGAAAACAGCAAAACCCGACATTTGAGAGGCTGGAGCTCCAGGATGTTTTTGTTTGGAAAATGCCTTGAAGGATTAACTGATACGATTCTCTGACACAAAGCAAGGCAAGACCCAAATGCAGGACACAACTTGGTGGCAAGGTTCAAAAGGTTTTAATTAACAGAAAAGAGCCTTTCAAAACAAAAATCAAAATCCATGAAACAGACTAATCCAAAAATGCTTCAACATGAAAAAACTCTAGAAAAGTCAGTTGGCTGGCCAGATCTTCTAACATGAAACAAGTAACGAGAACATGAACCATGATACGTAAAACATGACTTGACATCTGGCCACAAGACGAGGGAAGACACGGACTATATAAGCACAAGAGGTAACAAGGAACAGGTGAACACAATCAGGACGGGGCAGACAATCAGACAGGTGGGAAACACACTGTGGCAGGAAGTAAAGGGAGATTAAACATGAGGGAGAGCTGATTTCAAAATAAAACATGACACGCCAGAACAAGGAACCAGAAACAAGGCAGGCATGGAAACTTAACATGACGGGACATAACAAAACAAGAAACTAGACATGACATTGAACCATAAATCAGGACTAAACACAAGGAATACAAGACGACATGAAACATGAAACACTAGAAATGAAACTCTAGAAACGCCCGTGAAACACATGAAACACTAGAAATGGACATGACAGACATGAAAACTTAAACAAGCAGCAATACAACAATACACATGAAACCAAGACAAGACCAGAAAAACCAGGACAAGAAACGAAACATGACATTAACCAGCTAAAATTAATTTAAGTTTTGTGATGACTTGAATTGTACTCACTCTAATCTTAAAGGTATTACTTATAGTGTAGAGAAGAAGGCAGATTTGAATATATCAGAAGGACTGAGCTGGCTTAAAATCTGTAATCATTTTAGTGGTGGGACTTTTTTGTTTTAATGCAAATATGGCAGCCTGTTCGATCAAGTGAGTGACCGACCTGGCTAAACTGGCTAAATGATTGCACATAAAATGGCAGTGTTTGTGACAATTGGTAACAACTGGTGGAAGAAATACGACCATTTTGCAGCTGTGTCTGTTGTAATGACAGTGAATATGTGTTGTGAGTGTGGTGAGGGGGTTGGCTTTAACATCTGTTCAGTACTCAGTATTCAGTGCATCGTATCTCCTGCATGACAGAGATACACAGTGGAAGGTGTGTGACTTTGGCCCATTCTCTAAACTGTTTGATGGTGATTACTCATGTGGGACATGAACTAAAAACGATGAATTGAATAAAACTGAATAAAGATGAAGTGGCTCAGTGCTATAGGTGGATTCGTATAGAAAGTCTCCTTTTAAATGATGTTGTCCTTTTCATTAAATCGCCCTTTAGCTGAAGGTCTGAGAGCTGAGCGATCTGCTTCTCTTCGTGCCCTCCAGTCAGCGTTTGCTCTTCACCCCCCAAACAGAGGCCACATTAAAATGTAGATGTGTGCTCCTGTCTGTCCCTGCCAGTCCATCCCTCTCTCTTTTGTCTCTTCCTCTGGATTCATCTGTCTCTCCTTCTGTCGCTCTGCCTTAACCTCCTTGTTTGTCTCCCTCCAACTGTCATCCCGTCGCGTTAGCATCAATCCTCCTCCGCTACCTTTCGCCCAGCTCTCGCGCCTTCTCGCTGTCACTCTCCGCTTCCACCCCCTCCCCCGCTCGGTGTGCGGTGAGGCTGAATTACAAGGGGGGGTGCAGAGCAGGTGTGCAGCTGGCCCGGCTATTGCTGCTGACTCGCATAAACGCTGAGAGGTGAGTAGTGAGCTGCTGGGGTTGAGGAATACAGCTGGCCTCTAATGCTGATGGACCTCCCCCGGTCTAATGTTTGCAAAGGGCCGGGGCCAGGTGCTCGGCCGCACACACGCACGCACACAAAGAAACACACACAAAACCTGCGCGGACACACACGCACCGACACCGAACACATATGTGTGTCAGATCTAATAAAGGCTTCCCAGCTGCGGTAATTGCAGCGCACAGATAGCGAGCTGATGAATTCTGCCGAAGGTCCGCGCTCTCTGCCACAGAGAAAAATGACGGTTGTAATTTTGTCTGACTCAGAGAAGAAGAAAAGTTAGGACAGAGGCCTCCCCACATAATTCCCCGCCTTCCGAACTGGAGCACGAATTACTTAAACAAGTCAGGAGGTCAGAGCGCTCTCACGTTAGCCTTTGGCTCGGTCGCTCAGCGGCCGGGTGGAAGTTTACGGAACGAGCTTTGGCGGAAACGACTCTGCCGCGCTCCCTCAAGAACCTTTTTTTTTTCCATCTGAGCGCTCCGTCAACGTGTCTGTCTGTCCTGGTTTTCTCCCCCTTGTCTCTCTGTCGCCGCCCCCACCTTTCCCCATGTTTCTCATTTTCTTCCTTTTCCCTCTTGCCTTCTTCCTTTTTGTGCAAACACGGTACAACAACTCACTCCTCGCTCACGAAGCCGGTGAAGGCGATGGAAAAAAATCCAATAAACATAAGCCACAGCTCCCCCTTGACTCTGTTGTCGTCCCTGAGATGTTATTTAAGCGCGACACGTGGTCGATTTTTCCATTCCACCTAGCTGCCCTTACCCCACCTCCCCCCCTCGCCAATATGGATTCAAGATGTTCGTGCCTTTTTACCTTACCTCCTGATCCCCCAAGTTGGGCGAGAGAAGGGTAAATACGCAAAGGGTGTGTGAATAATGGAAGGCGAACATTAAATGTCAAGGCTAAAAATTCACAATTTCCCTCTATTGTCTCGCTGGCATTCGTGGCATGTTTTATGCATTTTATAATTAGCGGGGGGAGTCTCAGAGGAGAGGAGCAGGGGAAGAGGAGGCCTGGCAGTTATGGGGATCGCTTATTTCTGCGAGAGGTGGCGTTTTAAGAAGTTACAGAACTTCATTTGAAAGGCAAATCTCACGGCTCCTTGGAGTGGAAAACCAATGCAGCAATGATTTTTTTTTCTCTCTCTGTATCAGTATAACTTCCAACATGTATGAGCTGTGTGGCATGTGTCTATACGCTCCATGAAAGGAGGAAAGAGAAAGCCATGAATTGTTACCAAAAGCATCAAGATTTAAAATTCCGTCTTTTACTCAATTTGCAAAGTAGGTTTAGGCCGTTGGGATTGAACGGATGGCGTTTCTAACGGGAGGATGGGTCGGAGGAAGACGAGAGAATGAAAGGTAGGAGGAGAGGCGAGAAACAAAAAGGTTCGACGCGGTGGGAAAAGATGGCAGAAAGGGAATGAATGAGAGGCTGACATACGCAAGAGGGAAAGAGAAATAAAAAACAGAGTAGAGCCCAGGGAGAAGTCGAGTAGGAAGGCGACAAAGAGGAGAGAGAGAGCGAGAAAGGAGAAGTGGAAGAATTGGATGTACAGAATATGGCTCCAACTCAAGGTCTTTGCTCCAAACTTTCCTCCTTTTGTTTTCCACTTCTCTTCAGCAGATTTGTACTCTCACACTGTCATTCCTCTCCTTTCCTGGTCCATCTTCAGCACCTGTCACGTCTCCATAATACTCTTTCTCTCATCCTCTGTGGCTTCAGCGTTCCTTCCTGTTTTCATCCCTTCCACTCTTCATTTCACATCCATCTGTCCCACTATTCTGGAAAAAAGCCTCTGAAATGCAATTTAGTTTTTGTCTGAATTTATCATTTCAGTCAGTTCTGGCGTACATTACATTTAGTCTCATTTCTGTTCCCCCGCGAATCTTTTCAAACACTCCCGTCCCGAAAACAAAACAAATGACATCACTGGAATAATTCAAATCAACTCATCCCGCCCGCAATAACTCTGTGTATAATTAGGAAGAAAAAATAGACTCCATCTTTTGTTCAACTGCTGAAAGGTATAATGAGCAGGATTTGTGCGTCGCTTTTTGAAAACACTATGTTCAAAGTTGGCCCCTCCTTCCCTGCTTCAAAGCACAGCAGGTTCAGGTGGTCCCGTGTGCATCTGCTAACTGGTCGCTACATTTTTATTTAGTCCCACACCTCACATTATTAACACATTGTTACTGACTGGAGGCTACACGCTGCTGCCCAAAGTCTGATGCCTAGAAACATCCCAAACACAAAAAATAAGAAAATCCAACACACCACCAGCACACTTCCAATAGAAAATCCTACTCGTTTACCTTTAATTAAGACCGATGTGCCCTTTGGTTTCACTTAACATCCATTCATCCTGACATCATGTTTCTGTTAGCTGATTCCTTATTGGTAGGCAGTGAGTGATGAATTTCTCCCAATTTGTCCAAAAAGTAGGCCAGATTTAGCACAAACCACCCAAAAAAACTGTTTATCTGCCCAATTAATAGAAAAGTAGCTCAACTGGTTGGAAAAGGGATAAAATCTGGCATCACTGTCGGTCAGCTGTTCCTCCAACCTGTGAAATACTGTTTTAAATCAGCCAGCTAAATAATGACTTCTGTCTGTCAGCAGCCAAAGAATGAGCGTGTTGTTACTGTGGGCAGGAGGTTAGTGTGGCTGAGGTGTACACAGTGTGGAGGATATTTTAAACCATTATTTTTTCACTACTTTCACTCTGTAAATAATGCAAATATTTGTTTTTTTTATCTATTTTTGAGCTTTGGTTAAGGGAACCAAAAACTGAGAAATTGTTTCAAGATGATACAAATCTTGAATATTAAATTTAAAGTTGTAGCAGATCAGAAACAAGGCTAGCAATTATTAGTGATTAACCATTATATTGCACATTTTAAATGAAAAATGCACTATTTATGACCTGATTAATGTTTGGGAGCTTAATGCTTATTAACTATTAACATGGAAGAAACCTGTGAAGAGCAGCTGCTTCTCTCATTTATTTGTCTCGTCTGAATGCATATCTCTCTGGAAAAATTATAACCCCATTAAAACATGCCTGTAAACACTCTTTTCAGTATCAGAACATGCTTAAATAAATCACAGTGGGGTGTGTGTCATGGTGACAGTGTTACATCATTACTGTGGGCCTGTTCATGTCACAGCATATGATGTTGGCTCCTCCCAGGACATAACCAAAAGAGAAATTAAAGACCCACCAGGCGGCACATTTTTAATTTGCAGCAGCTTTACCTTTGGGCCATACAGTAGGAGAAACATACCGTCCCATTCATCAAGTTCTCATCCTGTTTTTAGTTGCATAAATACAATCATTTGACAGATGACTTTGCTAATTGCCTTTTCAAACTGCAGTAATCTCTCGGTGCAGTGAGTGAAAATTAAAAATGCAGCGCCCTGAGTATTGTTTTTTTTTCATGTCTGAGCCTGCATTTATCCACCTGAAATTAATTCTCTAATTTGTTTGTAAGATAAACAGGGAATACTTAGACTCCCAATCCACTTAAAGCATCTTCGACGCTACTTTACATATCTGTTCTGAAATGCTGATCTGTCCCACCAGACTCTAACCCAGCCATCCTTCCAGTCATTAGCAGTCAAATGATGAGCATGCTTCTACTTTTCTGAAGGTTGAACTCTTCTCAGTCACCTTCAACAAAGTGTTAATACAGTGTGTGTTTGTCTGCGCTGACTAAATAAAGGCGCTTCGAAGCACGAGTTTGGTGTTAGACGATGAGAATTCACACTTGAGCTGTAATGTGATCTGTGCTGCTAACACCCTGATCAGTACGGAGGCGGGTGATGACATCTTTGTCCAAACACACAAAACATTAAGAATCTGAGAGCAGTCAGGCACGTCGCTGGGATGTCACTTTGTGCGTTTACCACTTCCCTTTTAGTCAGGAACTTTTAAAAGTCATTTACATTAAAATCACTTTAGAATCATTATAAACAAAGTATTGTAGCGCTCCCCGCGCTCCTGCATCACCTCAATTATGTGGTTCTTTTAATTCATACATAGATGAATGGCTACATGCAGTGGCACGAAAGTAAAGCTTCACTCTAGACCCACCAGTTGTGCCAGTGTTCAACAATTTAACAAAAATAAGCCCTAAAAAAAGGCAGCTACTGTATGATATAATGTTGTGTTGAGCTTCAGGGCTGCAATTACTGTAATCACCAGAGTGATTTTAGATTCTTTTGTTCTTGAATAATTTACAAGCACTCTCTGCACTACATTTTTTCTGAAAATTTTATTTTTTTGTCCATGCATTTTAGTAACTTATTAAGTGGGATTTGTATTGGAACATATTCCCTATTCCCTAATATTGAAAGACCGCATAATGACAAGAACAAACCATGAATTTCATTTGACCTACATTTGCATAAACACAAGTGACACCGGTGAGAAAAACTCATTTACATGCAAGCACATGTTTGGACAGCCAGTGACAGTCCACCAAAAATGTGTGAGAGACTGAGCACAGGTTAGGATTCCTGGCTGCGGCCTGAAGCGATCATTCATGGGCTTTTACTTGATGCTGTGCTTGTTATTGAATGTGGAAAATTCATCACCCTCACCCTTTACTCTCATCATGTGCTGCAGTAACAGCTACGTACGTTCAGTTCACACTCGTAGTCTGGAGGTTAAGTAAAGGGATGGTGGGAAATGCTGGAGATCGCTGTTTAAAGCTTGTTTGGCAGATAGTGGGAGCAGCATGAACACCCACACAGTCGTATGCCCGTCTCCACACCCACACAACTCCCCCCAGCTTATTATGTAATTGTATTATATTTCTACAAAAATAATTACTGTGTACTATATTTGCTTTCTGGCATCATTTAGTGACACACTAATTTGCTGCAGAACATGCACCATGTAAGCTGAGTATCAACTGAAACGTCAGAAATCCACTTTCATCTCAGCAAAGAGTTATTGGTGAAATTTAATAACAAAAACAGTGTAAATAATGAAAATTACCTCAAAGTCAACCTACCAAATTACATTAAAGTACAACTCCTGGGGCCCCTGCGGGTTTGCTTTGAACAAAAGCAAATGTCAGATGTTGATTGGCGTTTCACAAAGCGTAACCACCTACCCATGTATAGAGCAAATTGACAGGAAGCTGGAGCAATTACAGCACATGCGATCATGCAGAGGACAGAACGTGTAGCTCTAGCAACAACTAAATCATCTGTGTAGGTGAGGGAGCAGCCTGAATGAGAGCCTGTGAGGACCATAAAGCTTTGTTCTTTCTTGTAGTTCATAAGTGTGATTCATCCATGTGTTTGTCAGAGTCGATGTGTATATATACGTTATATTAAACAGCTATGTAGCAAAACTGTGAATGATGCAACTGTGCAAGTGCACAAGTTATTCTTCTTCTGGGCTTTTTGGCAGTTACTGAGCAGCCTCAGATATATTTCCAGCACCACCAGGACTGACGTAGTGCTGACCCTGATTTGCATGTAGCCCAGGAAGATGGACGATCAGATCAAATTTATGATCTGGCAAACAGAAATACATGCAATAAATTTATCTGGCTATGTGGAGACAAAGCAAATGAAATCCAGTCTGGGTTGTATCCAACACACACTTGAAATGAAAAGAGTAAATGGGGCCTAAGACAACACTTAAACAAGATGCTAATTTTCATGACGACGTTTCTTTGCAGGAACGAAAGCAATGCCTCTTGTGCTTTTAATTCATGTTCATGATTTAATAACAATAATTATGCGTGTCTCTGATATCAATACCTGTCATGTGCACATTAAGAGCAGATATGGAAACAATCACTGCTTTGATTGATGTTAACTTCATAAATACAGCTTTGTCAGACATTATGCTGCCTTCATAAATGTGGACTATAATCGGAAATGTCGATCAAAGACAGCAAAACTAAAATAAAAAAAATAAACTACGAAAATTAAGAGAAATTCCTTGTGCGATAAAAAAATTGTTTCAACCTCTCATCGTGAAGTTAAATCCAAATGTTTCTGTGTCTCCGGGTGTGTTCAGGTCAGCGGGAGGTGACTGTCAGAAGAAATGCCGGTCCTAGGTGCCCTAGTACATCACCACCGGGACCATGGCGACTCCTTGGCCAATGAGAAGAGAGAGGTGCTCGCATGGCTCCTCCTGCCTTGCTAGATGGTCGGCGTCCTCCTTGATGCTCCTATGGTTGCCGTGGGTGTTGCTATGGCTGCCGTGGCCCACCCGGGCTGAACAAGTGGGCGGCGGGGGGCACGGCGGGAAGGTGCTCCACGGCTCCCTGTCCTCCCCGTCGTCCTCGTCATCCTCTTCGTCCTCCTCGTCCCCGTCCGGCTCCTCGCCGTGGGGCTTCAGCGCGAGGCAGAGCGGCGGGCAGCTGGACTGGCTGCTGTCGGAGAAGGGACCTTTCCACAGATGTCCAGAGTACACAGAGTTCAGAGAGAGGTTCCAGCAGGGATTTTCTACCAGATACAAGATTTACAGGTGAGTGTGTGTGCGTGTGTGTGCACAAGAGAGAAAAGAGGATGTGTGCGGCAGGATTTAGAGGTTCAACAGGTGCAAGAAAAAAAAGTTGTGCTCTCGCTTACAGTGCATCTTATCTGGCCAACCTCTTAAGTAGTCTCAACCTTTTTGGCTCACGACCACTCTGGCTCTGCTGTATTTGACCCTGTTTGCACTTCACAAATGAAATGGAGTAAAAGCGGCATCAGCTGCAATAAAAATGATATAAATGCAGAGTAACAAACACTAGAGGTCAATATGATGGCATTTATCTTTTCAGCATTTTTTTTTCCATTTTCTCAATAGTGCAGAGCAGAGACGAGAATTCAATCAAGCTGTCTGTGTGTGAGAGCATTTAATGAAAAACTGTGTCCCTGTGCTCAAAACATGCATTATTGTCAGACACAGCTCTCCGTATTAGGATCGTCTGGATGAGTGGAAATGTAATTCAAGCTGCAGCATTATGGGACAGCACAATCTCCTGTCCTTTCATTTCAGATGCTTCTTTGTCATTAATGTGAGGAATGAAAGGAACCAAAAGTCCACCGTCATCGTGTTCTTTCTTCTTTCACTTAAGGGCGTGAAGAGTTCATTTGTTAACTAACTAGAAATAAGCTGTTTTTGACTGACTTGTGTCTTTATTTGTGGTGTAAATTGATTTTACAGTGTGAGTATACTGCTCCTGTGAGTCACGAGGTCCTTTCTAATTGAACTAAATAGAATTTGTTCAGAGTTGGACTCTTTAAAGGACGACAAAAAAAAGGGATCAGAGGGAATGGTAAATGTATTTTGTCTGGGAGATTAAAGTAAGAGCTTTAAATACTTTGGGTGTAATCTGTGAATAGATAAAAGAGCAGCGACAGGCACAGAATAGAGTGATGAAACCGGAGCAGGTTGTGATTCTGTCATATTTTCCTTCAGCCCCTCAGACTTTTTGCTGATTCTTTCTGCTCTGAGTTACGAGCTCAGCAGGATCAGGGGAAATGTAGCGCAGGGCCGAGGGTTGAAAGAGCCTTTTATGAGCGAGCATTACAACGCGTAATATGAAAAATATTGTAGATATTTATTATAGTCATAGAAACATGACCATCCATACATTCAGCTTTCACTCATGTCAGGCAGTTTAATTTAAAGCCGTTACAGGATTCGGTCTGTCTGACAGCTCATAACTCCGAGCTCATAAAACAGACAAAAATCTTTTTTATTTTTCAAATTTCACTAAAATGTCAACTTCCGAGGAGCTGCGGCATTCAAAGGGAGGAATCACAGTTGCAATGCCGCAGTATCTTTCAGATCTCATCAGGAGAGATCAATACATCAGTCTCAACTGTGAAACTCTTTTTCCTGACAGCGGGGTACATCAAATGGACTTTGTAAGGGAAACCATTTTACCTGTCCTTTGAGCCTCCGAGACAACATGATTGTAATTCAAAACAGGATTGAATACCAAAATCATAATGAGGACGAGATGGAGGACATTTAAGAACCATCCTTTCCTATACATTTAGAGAACAGCAAAAGTTAGGAAATACAATTAGACTATTAGACTACTACTATGTTAACATTAAATTTCCATGATATATACAGATTTTTCTAATAATGCATTTATCTTATGATCCAGCAGCCCTTACATCAGATGCAAATAAACTACAAATTTTGGTGTTTTTGTGCAAGATTGAATTTATGATGATATAATATTAAGGGAAATGAGCATATTGGTAATTATCATCAGTCAGCAATGAATAAACAACACAAATACTATTTTAAAATGTTTAATTACCTATTTAATCATTCTTTAAAACACATCTACTCCTCTTTCCTCTTAGAAAATACTCGATCTATCAATGTGAAGGTATTGTTCAGTTTAAAAACTGAGCAGCTGGACTAATGGCGTCCACTAAGACAACACATAGCAGAGGCACAAAACCTCCAAACTAGTTCTGATCTAACAAAATTATGCAGCTTGAAGCTTGCTGATTTCTCTTTCAGTAAGGTGAATGTGAAAGCATCCATCTCAACCCTGTGCGCATTCTTTACTCTGCAAAGTAAAGCTCAAAGGTGAAAGGCAATCTTTTTCTTAAGTACTGACAGCCAGCCCCTAAACGTACATCAGAGACATGTAGGGGGGACACAAGGCTGTCTAATGAAATAGCTAGTTGATAACTGTTATTGTCTAAAATCTCTCTCTGGGGCCAGACGTTTTCCCTGCTGGGAAGGACGTTAGTGCCCCGACAGGAGGTTTCTCTGCGTGTCCAGAGGCTGCGAGCTGTGTGGTCCATAAATAATGCAGGGCAGTCCTGCACTGAGTCCAGAGTTCATGTTGGCCTCTGTCACCATTATCATTACTCCAAATTTAATACCAAATGTGATAGATATGCACTGCATCCGCTGAGGCTGCAATTTGAATTTCCATTTCCTCAACTTGGAATAGATATATTCAGATTTTGTACTTGCCATTTCCTGCCCTCCCTCCTTCCCTTCCTCCATGAGCTTTTTTTGAAAATAGACTCGTAGCTTGTAGCCTTTTTAATGTTGCGGCAGTTTGTTCAGTCAGAAATACAGACTTTCCCGTAAAATGACATGTTCTAATTATCTGTGGCGTTTTTTTCTTTCTTTGACCGTTACAGGACTCGACTGCGACTGTGTTTCAGAAGACGTATGATTGCGTACTAAACGTTTTGAAGTGAATCAGTACAGGCTCTCACTTCACTTTCTCTCTTGCTGGCTGCCTTTTGTTAACTTTTTTATTCAGGAAAAGTCAGTCGAGCACACAAAGATATGTGGGGCTACGCACGCTCCCAGCTGGTGTCTGTCTCAGTTCTCTGCTGCTCCTCTGGTCACATGGACGGCGGGAGGTTAGAAAAGCGTCTTTTCTTAGAGGGACTTTAAGTCTTTAGCTGACCTATTCCCTCTATGTGTAGTCTGCTCACGCTCGTCTTTTTTTTTTCCCCACAAACACAAACTCTGGTTTCTTCCCTTCTTTTCCGCCTCCCTCCGCCCCAACTCGGATCAAACGGGAACGTCAGCGTCACTTACAGATGAAGGGCGATGTGAAATGACAGGTGAAGGTTTCGTGACACAAGTGGGACAGATTGTCAAATGATTCTGCTCTTAGCTGCGGGACGTTTTCACTGATCATTGAGAAGGAAAGTGATGTCTTTTTCTTTCTCCTCATTTTTT
>JBAJHX010000062.1:20474457-20521321 GCA_037176925.1 Amniataba percoides
ACTAGACGGAGATAGGATGTTGGTGGGACAGAAGCAGCTGGCAGTGCGGGATAGTTGCAGCTAACTGGCTTAATAAAGAGCCTGCTGATTAGTGATTGGTGCCATGCAGCGGGTGTGAGGCTTTGGGAAGGTAATTTCAACTAGAGCGGTGCTCCGTTATGAATTTTAAATCGAGGTAAGTGAGAAAATATGTAGATGGACAGAGGCCAAGAGGCAGAGCTTAGGTGGAGTAATGACTCTTCCTGATTTAACTTTTTGCTAAGAACCATTTATCTGATTTATAAATTTCAAACTCTTGCCGGTGGACTTACAGTATTTCGAATCTGACACGAATGCTACATTCCCTCAGTAATTTATGGGTCTAATATGTTGCCTGCTTCATGCATTAAAATCACTGACATGGAATGTGTCCTCAGGAAATGCCATTACGAGCAGTGTCCTGTAATACAAATCACCGGGTTGTGTTTATACGTTGTGGGATAAAGTTCTTAATGTGCTCCAGTAATCCATCACCACACTTCCACTGAGGAGGAAAAACACCAAGAATAGATCCAGATGACTTGTACGTTCTTTGGGGAGGAGAAGTGTCAGTATGTGTGTATATATTTTTTTCTAAACCACAAAGATTTGCATAAGATAGAGACACTGCAGACAGACTTGGTAAGCTGTGTGTTTAAGCACATTACAAGTAAACTTGGTGGAGCAAAGCAATAACTTGCTCCTCATCACTGCACTAAGAAGTTTTTAGAGCTGTCCATTTCAGAATGCCAAATGCTGATCCACCCCCCACCCCCCGTCTGTGTGCAGTTTCTTGGTTGTAGGTGGAGGATCAATGCAAGTCGAGTCTGCGCGTGTCATTAGCGCTCAAGTTATCTTTTTTACATGGTCAGTTGCCAGTTTCAATTTGGCATCCTTCATCAATCTCCATTTTTGTCTCAAATCCAAAAAACATTCTCCACTTTTTCTGTGCTCACGCTCATTTTTAAAACCTCACAGTTCATGTTTTCATGTAATGAGTCTGCCATGGCCTTTAAAAGAGAACATTAATTTCTTCTACTTTTTCTTCCAAAAATAACAGATAAAATGTTACAGTCTTTCTTTTGGTGCCATGGCATTGTGATTGATGTAACCACTGGCAACCATACTTTAAAAAACTCTGGATAAACCCCAGCTGGGTATTATCGTTTCCATGCTCATTGGCATCTGATTTATTTTAGTGGCGTTATACAAGCGGGTTTTCGCTCCCTCCATCTCCAGGCAGGCTGACTCACAATCTGGCAAGCAGTAAAATATATCAAGTCATGATTCCAGTGACATCAGTTTTTACATCCTGTCTTAAATTTTATCACAATACTTGGTGCGTCTGCCAAAGAAAACATATTTTGATGATTTCTATACAATTGATTTCTCTTGACCCAGCCTGGAAAATAAACAGTGTTTACTCTCCGATTTTTCTCCCCATTTCCCTTTCACACATTGCCGTAACTTCTTGCTGAAATCATGATTTTGGTGCATTATGTTTGCTTTGTTCAGGCTCATCCTTCACTTCTATGATCCACGCACAAATCTCCGGGAGGAATAAACCCTCCAGCGGAGATAGCAGTTGCCAAACGGCTTACTTAGCAACTGATTGTGAAACAGCAGACAAAAGAGCAAAACACAGAGGCGACTGTGGGCCTCAACGGCTGTCCAAATATCACCTGAGCGAGAGAGATGGGAAGCCGGGGAGAGAAGCGAGGGGAGAAAGGGAGCGAAACGACAGGGAGGGAGGGAATTAGCAGGAAAATACAGATTGGTGAGAGCGAGGGGGGAAAAAAAGGAGAGGCAGGAGGGCAGTGCTGTTTCTGGAAAGGGGAAGAGAGGGAAGAAGTGTGTGCGTGTGTTTGTGCATATGTGTGTGTTTGTGCTCATTTGTTTTCCCTTCAGTGTGAGAGCGGAAGACAAATTGACCATATGGATAAGAGCAGACGGTGGCCAGGTTGTGCTAAGAACCAGTTAGTTCTACCACATTGTGTTGTTTGGCAGTAAGCCTAATGTTTAGCACACTGGGAACTGGCAAACTAATGGAAACAAGCAAACCGCCACAGCACAGACTTTTTAAGGCTTCGAGGACGCTGCAAGGTGCATTTCTTGGCACGGGTTGATCCGCCAGAACTGCAGAGCAATGACTGCATGCAAATGTGGGAGTATGATAATATAATTCAATATAAATGCCACATAGAGGTGCAAAAACAAATATACAAAGTTACAACATGTAACATCTCTTCAGCAAAATGATCACCGCAAACTAAATCAATCAGCCATGTCAGGTCTCACTAACTGTTGAATTTAAGTGAAATATGATTAAACTCGGAGCCATCAATATTTCCATATGGCGCAGGATTAAATAACACCTGATTGTGGCGATAAAAAGAGAATTCACCTAACATCAGTTCCCCCTGAGCTCTACCCTGGGCTCATCGTCTTAGTACTGCTTTGTTTCAGTCTATTCGCTCTTGTCAACTTTGTTTCCAGCAGCATGCAGCTGTTTTCACAGGAGGAGCTTTGATACTGTAAATCCACACACTTCCTCTCCAGCATCAAACAGCAGCAGACTAAGTAAGAGACTAGCTGCTGAACGCAGCGGGATGGTAGCTTCTCAAGAGCCAAAAATCTTTCCCAGGTTGGTGGAGACCAAAGCAGAGTTAAAAGGATGCACTGGACATGTGGTGGAAAGAAAAGTCTCTTTGTCTGCTTTGTAAGGTAGTAATGGACTCATCATTTCAAGCAAACCACATCACAAATAGGTCTTAGATTCATTGTCTAAATAAAAGAATTACTGCTGGAGCACTGACCATGCAATGACATCATTTATTTTTTTCTCTTCAGCTAAGCATACTCAAAGATATCTCACCAACCTCTCTCACTCCGATCGGGCAGATTTTACACAATATATTGGCAGTAATAAAAGAGTGCTCTCCTCCAATTAGAAGGGCGTTCTGTTCTTTATCAGGTTCTAATGACTGTCCGCTGCCCCTGCGACGCCGAGGTCTCAGGAATACGACAATCTTCACCCCATACTTGTTCACCGGAATTGGATTGTAATTGGTCTTCATGCCCACGTGTGTGCAAATGTCTGCGTGCGGTATGTGAATTGAATCACACCAGGACGCAGTCGACGGCTCGCTGCAATAATAAGTGCCACCGGATCTGTGTTTTAACACGTACCGATTCAATTATTTCATCCTGGCTGGAACGCGCGTGCACAAACAAACTCATTCTTTTTGATTCTGCAGATTTTTACTGCGAGGAAATGCCTCCAGGGTAATACAGTAGGAAATGGAATGACCTGAATTTGTATTCTTGCTACCTGCGCACTCTCCCTTTTAACTTACAAGAGTCAATTTGAATCATAATTCCGGGGTCCAGTCTCCATTCACTAAGTGGAGGGTGGGAATTGGTGGTGGTGGAGGTCAGAATGGGGAGCGGAACGATCCATTGCTGTCCGCAACAATGCCTGATCTCATTGGAGTGAAATTGTCCCCATTACAAAATAAGAAAAACAGACATCTCTCTGTTTTGCTTTTGTCCGCAGGCTGAATTATTTCATTTTCTGATAAGGCAATTTCGTTTTCTGACAGCGTATGTTTAAGTGGCACAGCGGCAGACGAGACAAGAAATTGGGACACATGAAGTGGACTGCATGGATCAGAAAAAGAGAGGCACAAATAGAGCTAAAAAAAAAAAGTAAGGGAGTAAATGCATACATTATTATACATTATTCAGATAATACACACTGTGCTCTGATTACATACAAATAACACCCAGTTTCCTTTAGAAACATTCGTGCCCACCTCTGCCCACACATACCTGTCAGTTCACCATCAAAGTGATACCTCTTCTTTTTGCAGTCATTAATAAGTCAAAGTAAAACAATGACATCATTCACATCTCGCATCAGTGAAATTTTCCTGTTACAGTGATAAAAGTCAAAAGCTCTGATATTCACTGTGGACAAACATCCTGCTGTCTTCTATAGGGAAAGATTTGTCATTTTAATGTTAAACAACGACCACTTTATGAGCACTGAAAAACCTACAGCTCTCAGGGAGTCATTTCATTGTTACTTTGTTCTGTCTGTATATGAGTTGTTTCCAATTCCTTAGCTATAATCTCTGCTGTCTCTGTGGTCAGGCTGTGACATTTAGCCCATGAAAGTTTAGGACTCTTGGGAAATAGGGTTTGTTAAAGGACACGAGAAAATGATTAAATAAGACACCATTTTTGATCATTTCCTGAAAAGAGAAAAAAAAATTGACGGCATTACAGTATCTGAACTTATAAAGTTAACCATGAAACAAAGAGCTGACAAAGGCTCTGGAATTAGTTTTGTTACAATTTAACAGGATTTTGAGGTTTTCTCACATCTTGAACACAACCCAGAAGTCATTACATACACAAGCTTTTGTGGATAATTAAATCTTTACATATTTGCATTATTCTGTATAACTGTCAGACGAAAACAACTGAACATAGAAGACTACTGACATAAGCCCTGTGTACTTCAGATAAGCCCGAGTGTAGATATTTTTGTTAAATGAACTGAATCAGATATAAACGGTAGCGCTCTGTGTTACATCCCTACTGCAGACATTAAAAAAATAAGGCAGCCACGGCGGCACAAAGGCAGTGATGAAGAGGAGACAGACAAAGGAGCCGAGAGCTTCTTGTCAAATATATCCCAGTGAGTATTTAACCACTTCATTGTTAATGCTATTGCTGCACAAAAGACTCACATGGGAAAAGGAAACTGGTGCTAATTGCCAATGTCTTTTCTCTAAACCTTTTCATTAAAAATGTGCATGTGCACAAGCATGTGCATAAAATCCATACACCCACACTGTACTGCACTCCTTTCATTGGCAGACCTGAGAACTTTGGAAAGTTTCTTACTGTGTGATTTGGGGATACCTATGCACATCAATAAGTAATCTCCCCCTTGCAGTAGGAGATATGAATAATGCAACTGCCCATATAGCTGTGCCTTTCAGAAATGTAATACTGGAAAGTTGCGGAAGTACCGCACCAAGACAGATAGAGCGTATCTCCACAAATTAACGACTGCAGGGCACTTTTTACGTCAAAGACACAAGTTATTTAATCTCACTTTCTTTCAGAACAATTATTCAGCCTGTGAAACAATCAAATAGAAACCTTCTCAATTGAAATGCATTCATTTTAATTCAGAGAAGGGTATCTCATGCTGAAGTGACAGACCTCGTCTCTCTTTTGGGGACTAGAAGAGTGGATACAAATATTAATAAACCCAAAACCTACTTTTTTTAGTTTTTGAAGGGAAATAGGACACATCAGCCTCCTGTCACGCACACACACACACGCACACACACACAGGGAGATTGGCTACAGCAAAGCTCTCAAAATAGCTAAGAGAAATTTAACAGGGAAAGTGAGGCGTTCAGCTCCTTGATTTCAGCAGTATGATACTAATACAGGAAGGCAGGTAGGTTGGCGAGCAGATTCAGAGCACGTCACGCATCCTCGGGGTTAGGATTTTTTTTTTTAAGTCCTCCTCTGCAAAATGTGCTCTGAAAGCTTCTCTTAAACTAACACTGAAATAAGCTTGATGCTGTTGAATCAACACCATGTCAAGCCTCTATTGTTTCAGTGTAAGTCTACAAATGAAGCCGGTGTATGAGACCTAAATGTTACAAGTCTGTCACACTGCTGCACTCTTTCTATTAGATTCTGTGGAAAACAAATAGCCTTTTCAGTCAATATGAGAAACCTGCACTTCAGCTCGGCGTTATAGCTCTACTAGTTTATACTGCCAGTGTATCAGGATAGAAACGTATTCTTGTGCACAACATACACATTTCAGAAAGAATATGGATGTCATTTGATGCAGACGTTTCCTGATGCATCCATGTGCTTTGTTTTTGCTCTGTGTAGATAGTTTTATTTTATTAATCATGTTGACCATGCGACATGGATCCATGCCTTCAAAGAAGGCCTCAAAACTTCTTTTAAATGTTTTCAGAGGATCAAAATGTAAATTATGTCCAGTTTATAGTAACAGAAAAATGTGTAAAATGAAGTGAGGAAGTCGATGTAAATGAGATGTTTATGGGAGCATCCTGAGATGGACCCACCGTGCCTTTAAGCCTTTAAGCTGGTTTATATGGAGGAGAAGAAGCTGTTGATTTAATGGATGGAAACAAATGTATTCTTTCAAGTGATTTACAAAACAAATTTGGTCAAACCTTTTGAACTATATCCAACTCAGAGGTCTCACCACAGCTTTTGACAGCTGAGCAGTCTAGATGAAATTTACACATGTGGCCGTCACCTGAGCTGAACCTCATTGGAGTCGTGTTGCGGGATGGTGGATATCACGATATTCTTTTAGCTTTGTGTTTGGTCTCTACCAGCTCCTAAGGGAAATATCTATCTCTTTAGCTGCTAAATGCCCCGCTATGTTCACCAGCTGTGTCTGTCTGCAGTTTGGTGCTGATCAAAGGCTAAACAGTGGGTTTCTACAGCTTTTCCACTGAAAAAGCAGCAGCCTGCTACTATAAAGAGCAGGGAGGATGAACCAGATCAGGAAAGCTGCAATCTGTATAGCAATACAAGTAGAGGAGCTGCAAACCGAGCTGATGATGTCTGTTTTACCTATAATTAGTCTACAATAAAAAGTCAATTCAGTAATAGACTGTTTAAAAGTACGAAAGGTGTTAGCAAAGTGAACTCAGTCAGAATATATATTAGTTGTACAAGTAGTATATAAGTTGTACAAGAAGTACAACAACCCCCATGAAATCTGTGAATATAAAGTTGCATAAAACAGAATATTGAAGTTAAGATCAAGTACTTAATTACTTTACATAACTACGTTGGCTATATTTACAGTGTGTGAATATGGTTTTCATTGTATTTCAGTATATGAGATGACGTGATTATAATTACACCCTCGTTGCTCCTTGACTTTATCATCAAGGTTTCCACCATGAGGCTTAATTCAATTATATACATAGCACTTATTGAATGCCGGGACTAAAAATGGCTCCTCCAATTTGCAGCAATCGTGTCAAATCTCAGCAGTGTCATTGACATTTATTGTGTAAAGTGTGGCGTCTTAAGCCAACAAGATTCCGCTGAAGCATGACAAATTTTAAAAATAGCTGACAGAGACACTCAACCTAGATCCGCCAGCTTCGTAAGTAGGCAGGTGATGTCTTATACAGATTTAGGACACACTGTGCAAATTTAACATTACCACACATTAAATTGGTTTGACTTCTCCTCCATAATATAAAGCCCAAACTGGGACTGCTGCACATTTTAAACTAACTCAGTAAACTATGTTGTGCTTTCCTTTAAATGCTATTGAATCAGCCATAAATCTGCTGGACTGACATGTAACTTTGTCTACAAATAACGGCAGATTTCCCATCATGTCACAGCTCCCATTAGCTGTCATAATGCCATCACCGTTCCAGTTTAATTCCTTTCAGGAGTTGTGTAATGACTCTGGTGGGAGCAACTCAGACATCATTAAAAAATCATGCACAGGCTTCCACCCTGCAGGCTGGGTGGAGGGTCTATTTCTAGTGGGCTCCCAAAAGACAGGAGGGAGTTTTAATGAACCCATATCCCAGGACAAGAGAATGGACTTTGCAGTTGAGCTTCCAGGCTGAAAAAGTGAAACAGCTCTTCTTCTGGAAGAGCAGAACTCCATTTATTTAGACCATTTGGGAGTAATAACCTTCGGTGAGCGTTTGACGAGACAGTTTGACAAATGTTTATGTGGCAAACTCAGAAGTTCGGGGGCTGTCTTCACAAACATTTTAGCTCCTAACTGACTGATATATGAGAAACTCCTCTCATCGCTTCTAATGGTGACGTTTCGAATGTTTTCATCTTAGAGTAATTTGCAAGTATTTCACATAAGCAGCTTCTACATCTAGGAAATCAGAAGTTACAAAATCAAAGATCTAACACTGCCTACTGATGTACTGTACAGTAATTAGCTTAACCGTATTTGAAAGTTTAAGTAAGATCGGTCTTTTAAAAAGACACAGCCTACAAGCTCGAGGTTGATGTCACAACCTCAGCTTATGTATGAATGTGGACAGTGTGACTCAGCTAATATGAGGGGTCAGAGTTCAGGTCCCTCAGAGCTCAACATTATCAAGACAGTTTGCAGTTTGTCGGTCAGCAGAAAAAGCTCACAGTTTTGTCAGAGTTTTCACAATGAGTTATACATAACACTACATTAAAATGAGATGGTTGGATAAAAAGCGAGTGTCATTGCAGTTACAGGCTCAGTTTTACACCCACAGATGGGTTTAGGTTAAAGAAATGAAAAATAAATATAGCTACAGTTACAGTTACTTTCAGTAGTAATTTGTTTTATCTTTTGTATCCACTCTGCTGTGATAACCAGACCCCCTGAGCATAATAAAAAACACTTTGAGTGAAGTGGCTGGAACACATCACCTCTCCTTCTCATGGATCAAGGCTCATTTCCATGGAGGGTTGGTTGTGAGCAGCGAAGCACAATTTTCACGGGGAAACTTGAAGGTTGCTCCACCGAGCACCAACTCCAGAAATAGTCCGAAATAGTATGTGGGTCACTTCTTATTAATAGGTGAGACTGTACCTGATTCAGGTGAAACTGCTCATTATAAAGTTTCAGCTCTGTTCACTTTCAGCACCACAAAGCTCTCATCATGACTCAAAAGCTCGGAACAAATAGGCTTGTGGTGCACCGAGGGGAAGAGTGCAGACGTGCATGCAGGGAACTCAACTTGGAGTCCTCTCTCTTTTTTGTCTCTCTCTCACCTTCTCTCCCTCTCTCTCTTTGTCTCCTAATTGTTTTTCTATGGAACACTCAACCTCATTTATTTTTCTACTCACCTGAAAACAAAAAAGAGACAATATGCTTCATTCCCAAAGGTTGTCTTTTGTTTTCTCTGAATTCTAACAATATTAATTTTGCTGCCTCAATCGTGGGTCCGTTTAAATGGTTGGTCTGGTGGGTAATTAAGCAGCAGGGTGATTTGCAGGGTAGAGAACCGGGGAACACATCCTGTCAGGTAGCCGTTGGTATGCAACAGGCGTGTTTGCTGTTCTATGTACACCTACATCACACATGAAAGTGAAAATAGATGTTAAAGTTACCGTAACCTAAAAAAAAAATTTAAAAAAAATCTGTCAGTGTAGACACAGTTAATAACGTGTGTAATCCTCAGTGAGAGGATATTATATCATGGGATATGATTAAAAGAAAGCTTAAAAGGATGCCTCAAATGTGTGTCTTGCTTAGTGAACACACATTAAACACGCATGCACAACATATGTGGGCTGTTTCCTAAACACGCTGTTAAATCTGGAGGTGAAGGACCAAAGAAAAATAAATAAATTACGACATACAGCGAGTCACAAGTGGAAAAAAAATCTCCCTATTTGGGGATTGGGCTTTAACTACAGTATGTGATGCTGGAGTGTGACTGAACAAGACCAAGAGGCCCTGTGTTACAAAGATTCAAGTAACGTTATATGCTGTAAAAGTGTATGTAAGGTAATTAGTGCTTACAGATATACAGTAAAACCTTTTCACTGAGTCTTTGGTAGCCAGAGAAGAGGATCCCCTCTCCTCTCTGCTGCACGGATGCTGAAGTGTTTGGCAAATGTATTCACCCCGAGAGCCGTCCATTTTCCCCTCTCTATCTGACAGCTAATAACATCCAGGTGTTATTTTCCACATGCTGCCAGAAGGCACATCCAAGGCGAATTTCTGCATAGGCATAGAGTTTTTTTTTTTCCCCCTTCCTATTAAAGAAAAGAAAATCCCTGTGCTACAGCCAAACGTAGTGCCGGAGCTGCAGGTGCAATCAGTGCTGTGCTAAAACCTTTTAATTAACACCATCTATCATCATTAGCCAAATAGTCAGCCAACAGTCTCACCGTTAACTCTTAGAGAGCGAAGCGGGGAGAAAAGTAAATGATGCACTGCTCTTCTTTGCTTTTCGGGCCCGTCGCCGTCAGCTCTCCTTCCCCGTGCTCAGTCACTGTAGAGCGGCTCAGAAAACACATCAGTCTAAATCAGCTCCACTTAATCAGTCTGCGACTACTGGCCGCCTTCCTGTGACTCGCTGGACTAAATACTAAGCTAAAACTAATGCCTACTGATGCATGTGATAGCTGCAGACTAATTGTTATAGTTTGCCGTGTTCAAATGAGATTGACCTTTGGTTTGGGATATTTGTCATGTAACTGCTGCTGGAATTAGAATAGCTATATTTGTTCTAAGCATTGTAATTGAAATGACTTTGCTCAGTTAGTTTCACTTTAAGTTGTGAAGATCTCCAAATGTTATCTCAGAATGCCTTTATTTGACTTTAAATGCGTTGGTACGGAGAGAAAGAATTGCAAGCATTATATTCAGGCAGTCCTGCCATCAAGCCACTGGAGATTTTAAATATCCTGGAAGAGAAGTTTGTCTTTCTTTTTGTTCATTTTTATAGATACTAAAAATCAGAAACCATTTTATATCCTCTGTTATGAATCTCAGAGCTTCCCATAGAAGTTCTGCATAAAACATCCATCAAACATTTGAAATGGTATAAGCTTCACGAGGGTGGTATTTCTTGCAGAGCTATTGTATCGGATCCTAACATATTAGATTAGATAGTAATCGTCTTCCTGCTGTGGTGTCTAACCTGTGTAACGCGAAGGTGTGCAGGTGTATGTTTTCATGAGCAGTGTCGGCCTGAAAGAAGCCGATCAATGCTCAGTCTGTGAAGAGTGAGAGATCATCAAGTTATCTGTGTTAGGATCTCTCGGACTGACTGTAACAAAAGGGCACATTGTACATGCAGGAAGAAGAAAAGAGTGCGGAAGTAAAGACTCACTAAGTGCAACTGAAAAACATCAGAGTAGCTCCTCATATGGCAGGGACGTGTTAGGTGCAGTCATCTCAGTCTCCTCCACCACCGTTAACATGAGCGAGTCATGTTAAAGCACCAAAATAAAAGCAAGATAACGGGTGTATGTAAAAGGGAGCATACTACTCTGATATTATGGCTATGCAAATATTTCTTTTCTTTGTTATTTATTTATGTTGGCATTTCTTTTTAGTCAATAGTGTTAAATAGAATGAATTTGAGTGATGAGGACACATAGTATGGCTGAAATGTATAGTCACTGTAAGCTAAATAAATACTAATAAATGCAAAAAAATAAACAAACAAACAAAAAAAACACACAAAATACCACTAATTGTGCAAGACTTGTATTTAGTATTTTAGCTGAATCCAGGGGCTTTATTTTCTATCAAGGGCTAGCCTGGTCCCTTACAACACAGAAGTAGCATAGTAATGGTACAGCCCATATACTGTATATATACTGTATATCCAAGAAGAGCAGCACACTGAACACTGAAAACACAGTCAGGATTATAATGTCTAAACTGTGAGTAAAAATAAACTTAATTCCAGTCTTATTGCCCCCCATACTTAGTTTCACTGCTCCCCTCACTACTACTGCTCCTGGATCATAATTACTTTTAATCATTTAATTGATACTAGTAAAAATACATTTCACTGTATATTCCTGTACTTATATTAGAGTAACATTTTAAATGCAGGATTATTACATGTAACTGAATATTTTAGTACTCCTATATATATATATATAGTACTCCTTTCTAGCACTGTTCTTCGTGGACACTCTTTATTTTCCTTATCGATAACAATCTAAATACATATTATATATAAATTATAAATATATAACAGCTACACGCCGTGGAGTAGTAAACTTACAGGCTTCGACAAAGCAAAGGTTGCTCTGACTCCTCGTGTGTTTCCAGTATTAATCTCTCATTTTACGCATTTTGCTTGCAGCTCCAAACTGTGCCCTCAGACTCAGTCGTTCCTGATTTGCCCTGCATTCATGAGAGAACAATGTGGCCAGAGTTAATGATAGCTTGTACAAATTGCACTGTGACTGTGGCCGAGCTACAGACATTAATTGGTGCATTATGTGAGAATGAACCTCCTAATGAAGCACTAGTTTGACCATGTGCTCTCGGGGCCATTGCTTCTGAGGAAAGCTTTGTCATGGTTTGTGCTAAACGGTTACAAATCTGAGCTTTCCTTTGAAGACTAATATGCAACACAACTAATTACAGCCCTTTGCTGTCCTTACCATAGAACCATAGAATGACCCTTTGCATATCCGTTGTATATTATTAAGGGAAGTGCACTATTGTGTGCATCCTGGTGTACTCACAATGCTGTCAACAGCATAATTACAGTATCCTGTTGTCGGTAATAGTAAACTATTGACCGCAAAAAGGCAATGTAAGAGCCGGCAGTGGGGAGCTGAGACAATGATACAGTATATGTACCTCCCTCTGTGTATGTTTTTCGGTGTGTATGTGTGTGCGCGTGTACGTGAGAGAAAGCGCTCATGGGAAAACACTGTGTCGTTGCTGGTATTTTGCTCAGAGAAAATGCATACATAATGTACTAATATCCGACGCCTCTTGTTTTGCCAGCAAATTTATGCAGATGAGTTGAATCTGTACTTTTCTGCCCGTATTTGCATAATCTTCACATACCTTGGGGTTCCGCTGTGGCAGGGCTGAAGTGATGAAATGATTATCAGCTACTTGAAATGGATGAATTTTTCCAGACTCATCTCTCTCTCTCTCTCTCTCTTTGTCACAGTTGAACTGAAATAAGGTCTTTGCTGCTGCCCGGCATTTGGCCGGACAGCTAAGGAACAAAGTGCACCAGAAGTGTAGTAATTTAAATGTCACTCAGCTCCGTAACGGCACATACTGTGACCAGGAACAGTCAGGTCACAGCGAGATAAGGCGGCTGATGTTTTATATTTCTCTCATTTTGTCAACAAATCACATAAAAATATCCAACATTAAATGTATCCAAAGCCTGATATTCCTCTGTGCCCTAGTGCCCCGTTGTCATCAACTCACCGTTAGAAACACATCAGTGAGAAGTGCCGCTGCACTGAGTGACACATTTCTTCACCATGAACACGGCTCTGTAGATTTTTGTTGGATTATTTTGATCTGAAGCCACACACACTGTGCTGCTTCCAAAAATACTGAGGAGAAGCCCAAATCTGCAGCTAAAAATAGTCTCCAGCAAAATCACAATTTACATAATTTTGTTTAAAACCACAGCACCTGGGAGTTTTTTATGGAATAAACTGAGGCTTAGTTACAGAAAGAAACTATGTATTTGGGACCTGTTTTTAAGGGGTGGACTGAGAGACGGGGCAGGGAGATCTGAAAGTACTGAGAGACAAACTAACACACAGACAGAATAACTGAAATATTCAGAAAAGGTCCACTGCAGCTCTCAGTTCTTTTGAGTCAAATCACTTTTCTTTTATTGAGTCAGACTTTGAATCACCATTTCTTGTATGCTTGTATTTTATAACTGATATACCCTAATAATCCCCTGATATAATGGAAGTGATGCATTTTTGCGCACCGTTCACAATTACATGTAAAATATTGTTTTGTGCGGCTTTAAAAAAGCAAACTTGCAGTCTGCTGCAGCCTTACACAAATGGATTCACATTAGATTGTTAGCATCCAGAAGTAATCAAAGCTTATTTTGAGTGCTTCATTAAAGTCCCACAAGTAACAGTTTCACATCAATTAATCATTACTTCGGTGGTTTTTGAAATGTCAGATCAATAAATGTGAGCAAACGAGATCACGACTGAGGATACTGATGGCCTCTGCTGCTTTTTATTATATGTGAGCAGCTGGGTTGTATTTGTAGAAGTGAAGTGTTGAATTTCAGCACAAAAAAAAGGAGGATGCAATTTTTACTCAGCTTTTTTTATGTAACTACACTGCTAAATTGTAGAACTTATTCTTCCTCTGGTGTTTTTGGCAGACAGTGGAAATGACAAGAATAAACAGGCCCATTTATTTGATGGCACGAATCAACTGGGTGTTAGGGAAACATGGTCATATCATTAAAAATATTCTCACTCACTGAAGGGCCTTTCAGACTCTTTTGTGAGTGAGTGTTTCCATCTGTGTGTCGAACCAAGCGCATGTTCACCTTTTAATTTATTCATCATTTCAGGGAGTTCAGCCACTGGAAGGTGAACAGCCTGGCAACAGAGAAGAGAGATTTCCTCAAAGCTCCGTTGCCCTTAGCGCCAGAGTTCCTACGCAACCTGCGGTTACTGGGGCGACGACCAACCCTGCAGCAAATCAACGAAAACCTCATCAAGAAGTACGGGACCCACTTCCTAGTTTCTGCTACCCTGGGAGGTAAGGACCGCGGATGACACACTCGCCTTTATTCTCGGGTCAGGAAGTGTCGGGACGCACCAAAAATAGTAGAGCTACTCATTTTCAGTATCAGAGGAGTTCACAGTGAAACACATAGAGCATTAGTGCAGCGCTGCAAAGTGTAATATCTATGTGCTTTTTCAAGGGAAGACGTCGAGTGAAAAGCAACAATTGCCTCAGTACCACACCTTGCACCTGCAGCATTCAAGTAATGTTGTTTTTCTCTGTAATTTTCCACTCATCTGATGAACACTGTGCGCAGCTGCGAGAGCCTTACAAAGCAGAAAAGAGATTACATTGACCCGTTTCTCAGCATAAGTCTGCTTTTATTGGATTTCTTTTTAACCTCCGTCTGCGAGGACAGAAGTAACTCGCGACACAGAATCGCCGTCGCTATCGATCGCGTGCGCCTCGCAAAGCACGCCTGAGACCTGCGTTACGTTCGGAGCGACGACCTCGTGATATTGATACGATGCTGATCCGGGCATCGTGGCCCAAATTGTACAGTACATTTTTACAATTGGCAGTTTTTCTTTCATGAAGGGAGCTGTAGAAAATTGATAGTGAGTATAAGCATCTCAGCATCCATTTCATCAGTATCGGGGAGATTTACAGGGCCGAGGTTCTCAGATAAGTCAAACCCTGTAACGTACACTGATTGAGTAAAATAGTAGGGGTATTAACTCACTTATTAAGAGATATAATGGACTTTAAATTATGACAGAACACTACCATTTGAAGCCGACGTTAGCCATACATCTTCGAAAGCAGGGCATGTTGGCTGCTGCCCGTTCACACACTGTTAGAAGACAAATCCTGCCTCCCTCACACACAGTCTCCCAACAGTTGCTCTGATATTTTAGCGATGTGTTTGGTTTGCGTCCACAGACACCTAACTTTGCTCCACTTATCACTGGATGTATGCAGCGGAGCATCAGCGTGGGAGACAGAACAGAGATGCATTCAGAGGCACACCGATAGTTAGACTCTATATGTAATTAACAGCCTCGACTAAATAGCCAGAGCCGGCCTGCATACTGATTAGGCTGGAGCTGAGCAGATGCACCCGTCCCTGATCTCTTTTCTCTTTTGTTCCTCTGTTTTCATCTTGTTCTTGCATTCCTCTTGCTTTTAAAAGCAAGCTCATCAGCTACAGTTACTTTAAGTTGTGAATATTTTTTTTGTACAAACGTTGGCTGGGCTGAAGTGATTAAATTGTCTGAACACTTCGCTGTTAGCCGTAGCCGTGGGAGTGGTGCATGATGGGTGTGTGCGGCAACAACCCAACAGCCCCAGGTGGGTGAAATACATTTGTATTGTCTTTTTTTTTTTTTTATATTCCACCCCACCTCTGCTTGTTTCCACAATGTTCTTTTATTTAATCACTGTGAACAACACAAGTCCTGATATGTCACCATAATATTTATTTAGAAGTCTCCTGTAGTAATGTGTCTGTATTGATTTGTATGGCAAAAAGGTTGGGACCGGGTTCAGTCTCTCTAAACAAAACAGCAGCCCCAAAATGTGTGGTTTTGTCATGTGTGACAGTCCCGTGCTATCAGCATAGTAATTTCATGACTTTCTTAATCATGCCGTTTTAATACTGTCATATTGTTGTGCTGACATTATGTCACACGGTGCTGTCGAGACATAATTTACTATGTTGCAAAGGCATCTTTAGAGCGTTTTACACCAAAATGTAAGTGGAGATTTTGTCCAACAATAGACCTATTGTGGAGATAACCAACTACATTTCCATGATTTCCTATGATTGTTTGTGGTCATTAATAAGGGTAAGTTAAAAAAAAAACCTTTAATATAGTGCACTATTGGCTGTAGTAAATAGGGAGTGATTTCAGATTCAGATTCAGATTCCTGTATTCGCCCCACAGCAGGGAAATATATGGTGCAACAGCAGCGAAAACACATAGTGGAAAATAGACAGTAAGAAATGCAAGACATAGAATAAAATAAAATAAAAATGAATATAAACAGATATGAATAATGATAAATATAACTGTAGCAGCCTGATTGTCACAGTTAACCAAATGCTCATGGGCTTCAACACAGCTAATGTTACTCTCTCTTCTCGGGTGTCTGTAACTTTAAGCATAATGGTGTCCTTCATGAAAGACCACTAAAAGTCTCATTTTTGCCTGATTTCTGCAAAAGATAATACTCAGTAAGACTCTCTGGGGCACAAATTTCAGCTGCTCAGTAGCAGTCTAGGAGCAATCAACAAAAAATGACGAACAAAACCTCTTTTTTTTCTTTCTCAAATCATATGTTCATTTCTCCAAATTCCCAGGATGAATACACACGTTTGACTTTTTTGTGTGTAGCATCTTTGTACTCATGTACCTTTCATATGTGTTTTGGAATATCTCAGAGTATAGAGACAATCTACATTTCTTCCACACCCAGGTGAGGCCGTGCCCCACCGTGCAGGCTTGGAGTAAAAGCTAGTTAGCATGCCTCACATTCAAAGGTTAATCAATTCATATTTGAACTGAGCAGCTTTAAACAGCACGGGGAGCACCACTGGATGTGTTCGAAATGCTGGAGAATGTGACGCTGTAGCAAACTGACATTTGCTGTTTTTCATCAGTGGTGGATTTCCTCTGCTAGTTTATGTGGCAGATGTTAACCACATTATAAAATACTATCTGTCCAACAACTAACTTAAACTCCTTCTGATATTTCACTACTACTTTGCAACTGGCAACGCTGATTTGAAACTTAATCAAGAGCTTCTGGATAATTCAGATGGTGAGAGTTTGGAAAATAAAATATTACCCACTGCGTATTTAAAACAGTGTAATTTTCAAAATTTGTCAAAATGAATAATGAAGATATTTAAAGCCCATGTGCTGGATTAATAGTATAATCACCTATCACAAAAAGTCACAATCATGTCATGAAACATGATACAACCTTTGTCTCTCTGGCATGACATCTGTGTCAATGACTCAGTATAACTGTAGCATCAATCATCAAATGATTCGTTATCAGCATCGCAGCAGCCCAACCACAAAACCACAGGAGACAGAGGAGGCCTGCCAAAGAAATGTCAAACACAGAAGCACAAAGTCCCTTCAGTGACCCTTCAGTAATTTTACCTTTGTAATTCAATTACAGTTTGGATACACGACTTGGTTCAATACAAAGAGGAAACAGGTATTTCCTCGGCACTGTAAAATGATAGGTTAGGTGACAGAAAAACTGACGAGGTTATTGATTGACTATTGATCCACAGGAGAGGAGTCTTTGACCATTTTCCTGGACAAGCAGAGGCTGAATAAGAAGTCGGAGGGTAACAGCAACAGCTCAGTGGTGTCTCTGGAGCTGCTCCATCAGCTGGCCGCTTCCTACTTCACAGATCGAGAGAGCACCCTGAGGCGACTGCACCACCTCCAGATCGCCACCTCTGCTATCAAGGTACCGTCAACACGCACACAGACAGGGACTGAAGCTGCCTACATAAACAGACTCATGTACTTTACTTCCAAGCGGCACAGGGGAATGTCTATTTAAAAATGTAGCAACCATGCAGAAGCCCTGTTTGTTTGCTGTGTGTAGTCTGCTGTTTGCGGGTCTCCAGCTCCACAAACAACCACCCATCAAGGCAGACGTGCAAACATTAACACGCCTTTTGAATATATTACTCTGCGCTGCACCTACAACAAATAGGTCTGCTTTCTCTCAAGGTACGAGCACCTACAATCTTTTTTAAAGATTATTTTCACGTTGCATCGTTGCTCAAAGCTGGAGAGACGAGAGGGAGCCTGCAAGGACATTCTTTAAAAGTGGCAGGCTGGATTAAAAGCACGGTGTGCACACTGTAGCCCACAGCGGCACTGAAGCATGGCAAATGTCAAGTTTCTTCAAAGTCCCACTGGGAAAAGTGTGTTTATGCATACTGTACTCTCCTGTATGCCATCTGGACCGGTGTGTGCTCCTGTGCGCTGCGGGTTAAAACACCTGGCTATTATCAAAAGTTTTGTTAAAAGCTGTTTGAATTTGGCACAAAGTGGCTCTGGCTGCACAGTCTGAAGTGGTCTAACGCTTTTTTTTTTTTTTTTTTTTTTTGCACCGCACGAGCCATTTTATTCACCTGCACACAGAGCACTCAGCTCGCCTTGACGTGTTGAATCGTCATTTATCCCAAATCCACCGCCAGCCTTTTACCAGCTCTTCTCAACATTAATTGCAAAGAGGAGCAGTTTTTGTTGAAAATCCACTCCAAGAACACAGACAAATAAATCCTATTATCTCCCCTGCCTGTTTTTACCTTGCATAAATCCTTTTTTCCCCCTCCTGACTACTGGAAGCAAAGCATAACCAAGCAATACATTTTTCACATCCACAGATCTGTTGGCTTTAATGTGACGACAGCAGGTGTGTGGGTGGATGGACTGTGCTTTCATGCTTCAACTTAAATAGCAAATCGGATTGAAATCAGTAATTGCTAAGTGTCAACTTTGTGTCTACCTTGAATAAGGTGATTCATTTCCAAGTGCTGTGCAGTGCTCAGAGGGGAGACTGACCATTTCTGTTGCCAGGAGTCCCTCTAAGAGGGACACTTAAGATCTTAATAACTTGAAAATGTATTTTTCTCCAGAGCCTCAATTCAATTAGTAAAAGAACATGAAATTGAATTTGTGAATCTTCATTGCACAATAATGTCAAAACATGTTAGCTACAGGGTGAAAACAGTGAGACAAACTTTGCAGCAGTGCAGGCTGTCTTCTGTTTTACAGGCGAAAAACAGATTCAGACTGCAGTTTTTAGAATTATTGACAAGCTTTATCACAACAAACCAGGACTTTAATTTGCAAACCAAAACTAACAAATGAGAGTTTTCAGTGCAGGAATGCTGCATCTCATTGCAGCTACAACTTAAGGCCTCAGAAACACAATATCTGCTAAGCCTGCATTAATTATGGACTGAAATCCATTTGACTCTGTGGGGAGATGCTAATGAGCGACTGTGGCATTTAAACAATCCACTATCTTTCGCTAAAGAAATCAACAGTTGTAGATAAGTAAATGACGACCATTAAGATCTGTTTTCTGCATCACTTGCTCTGTTTTCAAGCCATCCAGCGATATTCTGCGAAACACCCTTCAGCCGCGCTCTGCTTCTCGTGCCTATTTAACAGCAAGTCTTTAGTCAAAATATTGACAGTTACTTTCTGACAATTCGTCGGATTCTGCGCTTTAGTCTGAGTGGAGCTGTCTTCATCAAAATATGTAAAATTATGTATGATATGAATGAAATGGAAGTCATATTCAGAGGCTGCAAAACATCTGATATGCCAAGTCAAGTTTTATTGATAACTTTGTTTGATGTAAACGCATATGATGTAATAATAATTACTATAACCAGGAAGCAGCTCGGGGCCGCCAAAACCCCCCAAATCCTCAGCTTTACTATACCAGTGCTCAGACACAATTTGAATAAATGCACATTTGTTCAGGCATTTGTACCTTAAAGTTCTTTATCAAGGAAGGAGGATCAATAATTGAATCTTCTGGCTGTCTTGTAAAAGGGCCGTGTGGCAAAGAGCAACTTAACAGCAGCTCAGACTCTTGTTTTTGCTGAACTCTGGAGGTTTAACTGAGACAGAGGTGAACTCCAGGCTGCCTCACAAGAAGGAAAAACTGTGCTTTATAAACAAAATTCAAGTATATTTTTATTTTGTTTGTTTAATTTTCTTTCATTTTCACCACTATTCTTCCTAAGCTTGGCTCTTTATTTATTCATTTTTATCTTTTTCATTTACACACACATACAGTAATACTGTGTAAAATGAAGAAAAAAAAAACACGTGTCAGGAGAGGTCAGGAAGCTACAGGCTTGTATAACTGACCTCCCCTCATCTGAAGGAGAAAAACAAACAGCAGAGATTAAAGAGAATAAATGAAAACAGAAAAAGAGACTAAACTCATTTAATCAGGAAAGTAGAACAAAAAAAGAGTAAAGGACAAAAACAAGCAAGATGAAGAGTAACGATGGAGTCACCAATGATCCAGTAACAACATAGAAATGTGTGCAAGTATGCATCAAGTAATAATTAACACAATGAAAACATTTTCTAAAGAGGATGACTGACTCATGAAAATATATCAGATGATAAATTATAATTTCTCTGTGTATGTTTTGAGCTGAGTGCAACAAGATCTCAGCACAGTTTCAAAAGGCCTTTAGGTGACTCCCGAAAAAAGAAGAATAAATGAATTAAAGATTTGGTTTTAATAGCTTTCACATTTCAGTGGATCTTTTCTTCACATGGCACATGTAACATGACATGAAGCAATGATGGAAGATACAGAAACACTGGCTGGTTTCTTGTTTTATGGGGATGACGATGTGCTGATGCTGGACATCGAATATTTACCCCCTGACCCACGCTGACTCTCTAAATAAAATGCTATTAAATAAAGCACTGCTGCTATCAGTACAGTGAATGGTTCAGTTTGGGTTGAACTGTAGTTTTCAGCAACAAAAAAAAAATCCTAAAAACTTTGAGACTGTCAGGATGTAGAGAAAAAGACATGCTGCTGCAGCAGCAAGGACACACCAATGACTCTCCCAAACTCTTTCAAAGCTCAGAAAGTCTTCTCGTCCGCCCACCTCATACATTTCTAGCAGTTTTGTGACGGGTAAAGCTTTAGTAAAAGCAACATTAAAACGGGGACAGCTCGATGCAACAGCATAACATGAGGCAGGGAGCTGACGCTGCCCCAGAGGTATCACACGGCAACAAAGACAGAAACTCGCAGCTCACAGCCCGAACTCGAGAGACTCAGGCTGGCAAGAAGAAATCAACCTAAATTACAAATTTCAAATGCTGCTGTTGTCAGGTGAAAACATTTTACCCCAACAAAGTCTGGAATGAAGAAATCTCCATTTTGAGCTCAAACAGCACAGGTGGAGAATTCAGCTCGAGTTTTGTTGTCCTCTGAAGTATTTCTGCTGAAGTTTGAGGCTGAGAGACTCAATCTAAATTAAAAAGGACAGTTTGAAACAAGTTGAAATGAAGAACAGAAACATGAAACTGTTTTATGTGACAGATTAATATGTTTGTGTTTTTTGTGCTTTTTTGCAGGTTTAGTTTGGAAAGAAATAAACCTCAAACCACAGCCACAGATGTTTTTTACTTTTAAACTCTTCATAAATAAATAATAAAGAATAATTAATGAAGATTTTTCCTTGTTTTAGATCTCAGTGCTTTTTTGTCATGAACTTTTAATGTCATGGAAAAAAAATACTTCAATCTGCATTTTCACAGGCTTTAAAAAAATTCTTGAATAGATGGTTCGTCTATTCATCCATTTTCTGCTGCTCATCTGGGGCGGGGTCACCGTGGCAACGGGGTGTCAGCCACAACCTCCAGCTTCTCTCGAGGGAAACCAAGACATTTACCATGAGCTGTCCAGAATAATCCTTCCAGCATGTTCTGCTCCTGCCCAGTGTTTCCAACCAAAATCCATAAAATTTCAAAGCCTCAAATGTTCACTGAAAACATTGTTATTATTCAGCTTTTACACAGTTAAATCCAAGGGGACCGGCACTTTCCCCATAGTGCATAAAGAAACACGTGTCCAAAATGCTTTACAGCTGATATTGTTTATCATAATAACTGAGAGGAATCCATGCTTGAACCTTCGTTTTCACACCAGAGTTTCCCCTAATGACCAAATCATCTAATTGGATTGTGGAATATGCTGCACAGATTTGCATATTAATGATGTAATGCAAAAAAAAAAAAAAACAACAACAAAAAAACAGTTTTATAAAATCACTTCCACCCCTGCTTAAAATAAGCTCACACCCACCAGATATATCAACAATTCAAAATCACATGCATGTCAGGAATAAATCAGCAAGCAGGTAAATATTCCTGTTCTTTGACCAATGCAAACACCCGGTAATTTTGCATGCCCGCCTACGGACACACACGCTTACAAGTGTGCGCACACAACAAACACCCAGCTACTCCCACCCTTTACATGTTTCTGCTAAATGAGGATCTCTGGTATGCGAGCCACCTGCCGCGCCGTGCTCTGCCAGATCAACTCATCACCCAAGAGGCAGCGACACAGAGTGGGATGTACTTGACCTGTGTCCATGTACGCCTCTGGGCTCTGTGTCGCTGCAGCACCGAGTGGGAGGTGGAAGTGAAGTACATTATCTTCATCTCCAGCGATGGAGTGAAGGAACCTTAACCGTGCATCCAGTTTAGACCACAGTTTAGTGAGTAAGTAACAAAAAAAAAAATGAAAAAAGACCTTGTGTAACATCTCTGAGAAACCTACAGCTTGGTAGCGAGAGAGGAAGTGACTCTGTGCGAAGGGAGGCAGAATATTTTTATCGCAGCACTGCGGTTGTCATGAGCCGACATCAGCAGGGAAACTGCAGTCAGACTCTTCAGTCAGCTATAAAAACGTAGCATATTATAGTTAAATCCATTTTGCACAAGTGAACATTTTTATTGACCAATATATTACATACAGCTATGGAAAGATAAAGTAAAAGCTTTATACTCCTGAAAAATTATTCCAACACTAAATCTTTGCACCTTTGCTGTTTCTTTAATCTCCCATGATTCTTTGTGGTGTCAAAAGTAAATTTGATGACGTTGTATAACGGGAGAAATGATTTCGGGGAAGTTAACCCTGAGATTTACGCGCTCCATAGGAATGTGCATCAGTGTTTGGGATGTGATGGAACAAAGTCTGCACATTGCTCATCATATTTCATAAAGGCATCAGTCTCGCCATGAAAATATCACTCAGTACTTTACGACTTCTGGTCACAGTACGATGTGAAGGTGGTGACTTCACGTGCCTCTCGGCTGTTTCTTCTGACTGATGACAGAATATCTTTAAAAAATCTCACACAATCTCACATATATCATATTTCTAATGATGAGTAATTTCCTAAAACAGCAGGCACTTACAAGTGTTACTCAAACAGGAGGAAAGATTTGCTGAGGCTATTTTCAGCTGCAGATCAATACACTTTAGTGCTAGTGAATATTTACAACAGCAGCACAGTGTATGTGAGATTGATTTAAAAAGAACTGCATTGTATGTGTTCATAGTAGATCATAGTAATGGACAGGAATATGAATGAATAAACAGGCGCATTTTGAATGAATCACAGTTAAGAGACATACCAGGCTCTGGGTGCACACTTCCTTTAAACTGGATCAGTCCACTGTTGGTTTGTGGTTTGCTTTATGAGTAAGAAAACACACAGTGGCCACTTATATTTGATACAAGATTAATGTGATATTTACACTGAAACAACTTCAATCCTAAGCGGTGAATATTGTTTTTAGCTCAGCTGTGGCCTTAATGACAGAAGTAAGAGGATAAGACAAGTGCAAACTTTTGATGCACGCAGCATCAATAAAGAGGTTAGATTAAAATGTAAAGATGTAAAATCTTAAATTATAGCCTTTAACAGTGTTGTTTCAGTCATGTAAAATGAATGTAAAAAGGAACAGTAACATATTACTTAATAAAGAAACAGTGAATGATTAATATTACCTAATGAAAATGTCAAAAAAAAGCTTTTAGGGTCGTCGGAAAACACACACTTCTCTGCTCTGTTAGAATAATGCACATTGTTGAATAAACATTCAAAACAAAATGGTCCAGGTTGAACGATCCACTCTGTGAAGGGCTCTTGGGAGTTTTCAACAAAGCAGAGACGGGGGTGGCAGCTCTCAGGTGGGTTCTCATTGAAGTTCCTCACATGAGTTACAAACAAGCTCGGCGTGTATTCGTTGTAGCGCAGTGGAAATCTATCAGCTCTGCAGCTTTCATGGGCTCTGCAGAGAGAAAGTCCAATATTAAGTGCTGACAGCAGCCATTCATAGGCTTCCGGTCTCCAATATGCTGAATGTTTAGGGTGGTCAGTTTTTTTTTAAGGGACACTGTCCTGATTAGAAAACAGATCAGTTGTGACTTATCTTGTCTCAACGCTTGTCAATAATGAAACTTCATTCTTCCCCTGCTGTTGCTTCAGAACAGAAGTACTGCGAACCAAGTTGCTTTAGCTGCACATTTCATTGTGAGCTTTTGCACAGCTTTGCATTTGTTGCCATGTAAAATATCAGTAAATCCATAAATGTCGAGTTTAATTCAGGGCAAATGCCAAACAAATGTACAGCAGTAACAGCAATTAAACAACAAAAGCAACTATTTCTGCACTTCTAAGTGTTAAGAGATTAGAATATCATGTTCCCACGCAACCGTCATGGCAGTTGAAGCCCCATGCAGTGACTCGAGGTGCAGTTCCTCTGACGGCCACGAGGCGCTTGTAAAAATTCTACATACACGTTTAGACAAGTTCCTTTTAATAATACAAACATACGGAGCCCCTAAGATGACATGGTCAAAAAAAAATTTAATTGTGGCCACAATATAACTATAACGTGCACATTAAATACTAATTCATTCCCACGAAATACTAATTCTTGGCCACGAATTACGTATAACGTATCGCTCCTGGACAGCTGGGTAAACAAATCGAGCGCACCTTTTCTACGCGAATGCCTCGACCTTTGACTTTAGAGAAGATGCGCTCGATTTGTTTACCCAGCTGTCCAGGAGCGATATTAATAATATTAGAAGTATTTCGTTCGCACCTTATACCTATTTCGTGGCCACAAAATAGCATTTCGTGGGAACATTATCGCTATATTGTGGCCACAATTAAAATTATTAATTTTAATTAATTAAAATTTTTTTTTGACTATGTCATCTTAGGGGCTCCGTACAAACATGATACAGAATGATGATCTGTGAGCAAAACACCGTTTTCAGCAGCATGACATTGACTCTGCTGCACGAGTACTGGAAGAACGGTCAGAGTCTGTGCTGCCGTGGTGTAGCGAGGAGAAGACACGGTGAAGGATTAATAATCATTTATTGTGGGGATGTTAGAAGGGGAAGAGCTGGGCAGGTGGACTGACTCTGAGCCGAGCAGACCCGACACGCCGCGTGGCTGAAGAGCTGATGAGGTGGCAGGAACGAGACACACACACAAACACAGGGGACGACTGAGGACATGCAAATACGAGAGCAGAGGGGAGGAGAAGGAAACGCAGGGGAACTTCTCTTTTTGCAGTCCACTGAGACAGCGGTTCCCCTGTGCAGACGATGGTAGTAGCTGTCTTCTCTTCTCCGTGTCTCTGTGAAGTGGAAGCTTCAGGATGAGTGTGAATTTTCCACTCAATTTGAAACATTTTCAACTCTAATGACGCATCTTCACCTTAATTGGCAACACCCAAGCAAAAATGGGCCCCTTTAGCAGCCACTTGCTGTTCTGCATCAGCGTCATGAGCAACGTGCTGCCTCCTCCAGTTCAGTCTAAACACACACACACACACACACACACACACACAGACTGGAGACGCAACAGTTGAGTGTTTTTCATTATCTCTGCCCACATCTGCGGCTTAAACAACAAACCAAAACGGCCTCTTTCCCCTCCGCTAATCTCCCTTTGCTTCTTGCCTTTATCTCTTGCTAATCGCTAACTACATCTCAGCAACGTCTATTTTTTTACAAGATATTTGAGCGATGTTTGAGATGTGTATCTGCTGTAGCCCCTTGAAGGCTAACGTCCGTTTCTTTTGATAGCAGATGCGATCTGGATGCAGGGTGGAGGAAATGCGTGATTTAGCTGCAGAACGGCCTCATATCCATCTTCTCATGCTAAACGCTCCCTCTCGAAATGAACGATCCGTTGTATCCATGCTCATTCTTTCTTAATGTTCTGCTCTTCCTTTCTGTCCCTGATCTGCTGTCTTGATTCCTCGTGTTCTTCTTTCATCCTTGATGTCTCGAGCTCCCCCACATGTTGGCCTTTCCCTCTCTTCTTATACTGTCGTCTCTTTTCTTCTACGTTCCTCTCATTACTGTCCCTGCTTTTTCTTTTTCTTCAATTAGCAGCCCCAGAGCAAAGCATCTTACGCCACGTGTGGAGTGGGATATTGTTTATGTGTCATATTTCCCATGACATTTATCTTAGAAGCAAAAATATAGGTCAGGTGATTGTGCTGCTGTTAATATTTCATGGACTTGGTTTCGTTCGTTCTTGGAGGAGAATATACTCTGTTTATTTCCTGATGAGACACAAATATAACAGTTAGTCAAATTCTCTCCTCTCTCTCTTCATAGAGAAAGAGTGACAGAGTACAGCTGTGTTACTGCCAGGTAAAGGTGACTATATGCAGCAGTCAGTGAACATCTCACTGTCTCCTAAATGCTTTATCTTGATATTTCAAAATGTAAAAGGACAATATGTCCAATATTCACCTCTCAGGGTTGATTTCAAAGTTGTCCCAGCGTAAATATTATATTACTACTATACCAAATATAAGATTAAGCTCATAGTAAAACACAATCAGAATGATTTAGATCCCTGATGAAGGAGGTGAAGGATGGGGTGAATGCAAAGAAGAGCCTCACCTCAACACTGACATACAATCACCTTATATGACAATGATGTGTTTGTGGTCTGCAGTAAAAACCACTGGCTTGCAGCAAAGTTCTGTCAAGCCTGCAGATTCAGGCTATACAAATCTCTGTAGGCTCATCACTGTCACATTTGATAATGGTTTTTATGAAAATATCAATTAGAGCTGCTTTAACAGTACCACTGAGACATCATAGAACTGACTTCCTCTTCGGCAGTGATTTGGAATAGCTTTCGACAGGCAAATGTCCATGGACAAAGAAAGAATATTTTTAGGTTGGAGGACATGAGTTGGGTTCAACTGTGGACCAGAACTATGTCTGACTTATTTTACAACGTGGCTGGATTATCATTTAGGCAAGGAGAAGGACTTTTCCAGAGGGATAGTTGCCTACTTCTTGGTTTTTTTGTTTTTAGCAAAATACAATGTCCCTGAAATAGTGTATGTGGTCTGCTGTTTAAATATAAAGAGCACCTAAAGGCAAAATGATACATACACAAGGCAAAGAGTGGGAGGAACTGGGGTCATATGGACCACAGTGGAGATCTGCCTTGAGGTCATAAACCATTCCTATTTTTTCATGGTTATGATTTAAACAAAACATATTTTAAAAAGTGCAGTTTACTGTATGTAAACTGTAACATTCCTCGAGCAGAGGTGATTTTAATTTTAAAGAAATCAATTTCCTATCTGTGATAAGAATGACCCTACAAATCAACCCTACACATACACACAAAACAATGATTATTAGCTGATCGTGCCTTAATGCGACCTTCCCTTTGTGTTTCATTTTGCTGCCTTAAATGCCTCAAAGTGCAAACCCTCCTTCACAAACACCTGTGCTTGCTCTCTCTCCACATTTTTCATCTCTCTCTCTCCCTTCCACTTTTTTTTTTTTTTTTCACGAGGCAGCCGGCACATTTTAGGCAGCTGTGGCTGCAGGTGTGGGTGGAAAGCGAAAGATGGCGAGAGTCTTCTGTGCTGTCAGAGGGCTCTGCCACATCCAGTCCTCTGCCTGCCTTCACACGCTCTGCCTGCCACAAGCTGTATAGGCCCGCTTGACTGCCAGAAATGGGAACAAACATCTGCCTCATTCACTACTAATGTGGCATTATATAAAAAAAGAAAAAAAGAAAAACATATATTGTAAATAGATCCATCCTTTCTCTGTTTCCTAGGTAACCGAAACAAGGACAGGCCCTCTCGGCTGCAGTAACTACGACAGCTTGGATTCAGTCAGCTCAGTGTTGGTGCACAGCCCGGAAAATAAGATCCACCTAAAGGGTAAGAGTGGATAACACACACACACACACACACACACAGACCTATATTCATCCTAAATTCATACACACACAGACACGCAGTCAGAAGAAAAGGTGAAAAGATAGGATTTTTCACACACACACACTTGAACACACACCCTGCCGCCACTTCCATCCACCAGCCTGCCAAACCTCTCACCTCCCGTGTGTAGCAGTTGGCCGGGATGACCCTTTACTTTACGCTGCAGTAGTTTATATGTCTGCTGTGCCTGACTGCCTCTCAGTCTCATGGGGAATCTGTTATCTTACCAGGCTGTAGATGGACCGTGTCCAGCCAAAGTGACCCCAACCTAACCCCTCCAGCTGCACCTGCAACACTCAGTACACAAGTGAAGCTGAAGCAGAAGTCTGCGGACTTCTCGTCTGATAAGACTTATCACCGAATAATCACCAAATGATTTGCCCGGGGGCACCAGCGGGAGAAACCTCTCATTCGCATTCAGTCACACTGCAAAAAGAAATAATGTTCTTGGCTTAATAACCTTATTAACTTTGCAACACATTGTGTAATCCAGCTTAATGTGCAATATAATGTTTTGCAGAAAAAACATACAGTGCTATAGAACAAACAATGGCAGAGTGATGCTTTTAAATCACGGCTGTAATACAAGAATATAAGAGCCCACTGTTATCAATGTCAATCATGTTAAGAAAATGATCACTGCCTTAAGAATGAAATGTTCACTTAGCCACTGTGAAGAGCAGAATGTGTTGGAGGCTTGGCGGGAATGCTGTTAGTAGAGGGCTAAGTGTATAATTATGAATAAGGGTATAAATTATTTAAGGTTACAGTAAGGGCCTGCTATTAGCCTGGCAGTTTCAAAGCACTGATGGCCAGTATGTGGTGATCTGGGAAATGAGCCTGTGCCTGTACTTAAAGCATGCGAGGAATTCTGCCACACCTGCATCACTAGTCAGGTTGGCTTCTTCTGAATCAGGCGAGTGGCATTTGGAAGGAAGCTATCACATCGGCAGTCAGTCAGGCTCATATATTCGTCCAAACGCACACACACCTGACATTAAGGCCACGCTACATCAACATGTATATTCAGTGTATCTCAGGTAACTGCTCAGTGCTTGGTGAATGTAAAGTAAAACACATGACACAGTGCAATATCCATCGATCCATCCATCAACACACACACATATATAACATTTAGACAGTGTGACAATAATCTGATGGTGATAGTACAGTGGTGTGCGGTTGGCACCTATACCACCACTTCCTCTGTAACCATTATCCTTCTCCTCCTCCTCGTCCTCCTCCTCACATACCAACCCAGAATTCATTACTTAAAAGACACAGCCGCTGCACATGTAGATCCCGATGTGTCTGTTACAAATATACCGCCTGCTCACCCTGTTATCTCGATAAGATGTGGAGACTGATCATTTCTACAAAATTACACTGATATCATATAAAGTTCTCAGAGACTCACTGTTGAAGTGTGTTATTGATATAAATACATGTAGATAAAGGTAGAAATGCAATACTGACATCGGAGATATCAGTATTTCATATAGAAATGTGAAAAATGACATCTAAACATGTAAAGTATGTTCTGCTCACTGTAAAGTCACTTTACCAGCAGGTATGCTCCGAGTCAGACATTCAGCCAGTCATTCTCAGTGACCCATTCATGACCCGGTGCTCATTTGCACAGTGTTAACCACCAACACATTCGTCATGACAGGTGTGACTAAAACACAGAATGATGTTCTGTCTGTGTGATGTATGAGAGGGAACGGGCTCCCCTGTGCTCACCTGTGTTAAGTCTCTATAGGGATCTGTACAAGTGAACCAGTGTGTGTTTGAGAGTGTTTTCCACCAGCATGCCTTAGTTTTTAATGCAGTTAATATAACACATTACCTGCAGCTTTCTTGACAGAGAAGATAATCAGTGGCAGAGCTTCTGTTTAGGTTAATTGTTTCTTGCATGGGCACGGAAATGGAATCAGTTAAATGAGCCACCTTAGATGACCTCAGGTAAATATGATTTGTTTGTCTGGAGGCTGATGGGTCTCGGTGAAGTTCTGTGATGAGTTTTATGATAGCAGCTGACAACCCACCCAACTTAGATTTTTATTTTGCAAATATAAAGGCTTATCTCTCTGCCAGCACATAACACACACCAATGGAGTATGTGTCAGTTCTCATGGTGGCTTTCAGTGCTCGTATTAAGTAACATGTTCCAGATTACTTTACAACTACAAGAGGGGATGTTGCTTGGGCTGTATTGTATTTATCTGTAGATATTTATATGATACTAAAATGATGATCACGACTTTGGATTTTTTTGGGACCTAAGCACTCACTGTCACAAAAGGCTTGTGGGTAGACTGTGTAATGGACAAAAAGATTAAAAGAACATAAAGAAGAAAAGAGAATATCAAAATACCATTACCCTCCCTGGCCACTCGGCCTTGTCCTTTAGGAGCTATCATATAAGAAATCATCACTGGCGCTGATCTGTAACCTCTTCCAAAAAGGAGACAAAAGGGTATCAAACTTTCTGGTCATTTAAAGTTTGTCCTTGAGACTGTACTTAATCTCAAGTGTACGGTACGGCACATTTCGTCAAGCCACTGCTTCACGGTGGGTACTTCACATGTCTCCAAGTAATTTGCTTTTCTATTGTGAGGCCAAAGGCAATGTTGTTGTTGAAATGCAGTCAGTGTGCCCTGTACCTCTGAAATGATGAGTATTATCAGCATGGGATCTGGATGCAGTGTGGCATCTAACAAAATGAAGAAAAACAACTTGGTTTCAGAGCATGTAAAACCCTGAATGGGAATGGGAATTGGGTAGCATCTTTCTTTTCTTTATGTGTATTTGTATGAGTGTCCTCCCATGACAGCTTGGTGACCCCAGTGAAGACTGACCTAAGCAGCTGGAACGTGAGTTTAGCCCACCCACTCAATCCTAATTTTAGTTATAAGATTATCATGACATAAGCCTTGAGGCTGGGCGGTGGATTGGTGAGGACTAACAAACTGTAAATTTAAGATATGTCTACCATAACAAATTAGAGGATATGATTCTGGCTAGGATGCAAAGAGACCAAGTTAGCAAATTATAACACTGTACTGTTTCATGCAGTCATACCAACTGTGACTCTTATTAAACCACATGGACACACATTGTCTTCAAATATGAACAAACATAACACCACAAGGATTAAATGCAATAACAAAATAAATAAGTTTATTAAATAAATAAACTAAATAATAAATTAAATAAAACCAAGTGGTTCACACCTCTAAATAGTTCTAAATAGTTCTTTTGACCCATAGAAAATAAACAGTAATTTTGTTAGTCAGTCTGTGGTACCTTGACGTCGGCACACCAGCTGGAGCTCATTTGAAATCCTCAATGGAAATTTCTTTTGTCTGTTCTCACAGGCACTGCAGACAATGACGGTAATTCCAGTAATTCAATCTTTCAATTCTGTCCAGCGGTGAGCTGAGCGATGAAGAAACCAATACCAAGCTCTATTAGCAGGCCGCTAGCTAATTAGCCGCAGTCCATGTGTCCAAAGAGTTTTACAATTTAGTAAAGCACTGTCTGCAAAAAGCTCTAAAACAAATTCACTCTCTCCTTTTAAGAGGTTATATGCCAACATAAAAAATCCTGGCTGTTAATTTTAATCGCTGACAGTAATTTAACTGATAAACTTCCACTCCAACAAACACTCACTCCTTCTCCTTCTTTGTTCTCTTCCCTGGCTGCACTCCTTTTTAGTCCCACCCACTCTGAAACGCAGTAGGTTAAAATACTCATCACTGATTGGCTAATAACAAACTGACAGGTGGTTACCCAATACACACAGAGGAAAAACGTGAAGTTCAAGGTCTCTGCAAAACAGCAGACATTTCAACATCTTACCAAACTAAACATTTCTCCATATTAGTGCAATGAACTGTTATTCATACTTGCAACAATTGAACCAGCCCAGATTCTCAAGATATCTGTCATTAAAAAGCAACAGAGATAAAGCTGCACTAATTGACGTGAAAAAAACACGCATTGTTTTGGTTTCATCAGTCTCGATTACAACAGTTGGCAGTTATTTTTCAGCAAAAAAGCTGTAATGAATCAATCCTGCACTACCAAGCAACAAATGGGCCTCATATAAGAACATTTTCCTAGTTGGATTCAACAAACGCTCCTAACTTCACAACAAAAAACTCATTTGTTTCTGGTGATGTTTGTACATGAGATTTCATAATTAGCATAACTGACAGCCCCAAAACCTCTCTATATAGTGATATCTAATGGTTTAAGTTCAAAGCAGTCCTGTGGGGCTCACAGAGATATCAGATGAGACAATATCATGGCCTAGAGTTGGTGATGTTACAATGTTAGCTGCAACTGAGTTCATTTCAGTTGTATTTTAGTTGCTATATTTCACTTTTGGTCAATTTCTGTATCATAGTTAAACTAAGGAATTATTATTTCAGGTCTAATGAGTATTTTCCCCCCATGGAGAAAGGCAAACTCTCTGTAAATTACTTGTAATGACAATTTGGTTTCCACCTGAGAGAAAACTGTGAGAAAATTGGTGAACGCCACAAATTATCTTAAATTACTTGTACGTGTCACTTAAGAGCAAATCTGCTCGCATGAGTGGTTTTTGCATGAAGCTCAATGTGAGCAATTAGATGGTGAACAAAGTGGTGCATTTAGCAGCTAAAAAGACAGGTATAAATGGATAAAAGAGAGCAATATTTGAATTACATTTGTCATTACATTGAAAGAAACAAAACACTGATTGAATCTTAATGTTCTCGCAGTCTGGTGGAGCTGAAAATATGTAACTGACCGCCTTATACACACATGTCTATTAATGTTTACAGGTTACTCTGCTGCCGTGATTGTCCAAACAAATAGTTTATTACTGTTTTAAGGCTAGAAAGGTAAATCATATAATCAGAATAAAATCAGAATAAGGAAATGATGGGCACACAGCTTTGAACACTGTCCTCCCTAAGACTCTGCTGTGCAGCCACTTTTTATATGTTACATGAAGGTTGTCATATATAAATACTGTCGGAAACATTGGGGAAATTTGCTGGTGCAGGAAAATCCAGCAAGGCCATCACCATGGCTATTATGAACAGTAACTGCTCAATTTTCATTGTTTCCTGCTGAGGTCAAGGAAATAAATAAAATATAATAGACTTTCACTTTGCTACAAATAAAAGACTATTTGTACTTTTGTCATCCAAAATGACTTACAACAGTTAAACCAACTTAGTTCACAGTTACTGCCAAAATCTATCATTTTTTCCTGATTATACCCTGTATTATTATATGTGACTATATACTTGAACTTGAAAAACTTGAAATTTATACAGTTTAACACAAAAATAAAAAAAAAATCCAGCAACTCCCATCAGATTGTGATTCTTCCATTTGTAAATTCTGACTGTTGCGTGGTAATAACTGACATAACCTTTCCACAGCACAGCACCACCCATTTTCTTCTTGTAAAAAGAGCAGAGAACAGAGCACAAACAGAGGCATCTCTCATGTTAAATAGTGTGGTTCAAAGTTGGCGCAGGGCCCCATCACTTACATTAATAAGTTGGTTAACAAAATTAATTCTAAGGGGTCTTAAAAGTTTCACAGTGAGTTATAAATAATCAATATTGGTATTTAGTATAAAATGAGTTGAGACATATCATTTGTCCAGTCTTAGGGAAGTTTTATTTGTGGGGACATTAAGATGTTGGTTTCTTTGCTGACATTGAATTTCTTAAGTGCACTCCCATTTGTTGTTTTTTTTTTTTAGATAAAGTGTATCAATAGTGAGGCTCTTTCCAGATGATAGTGATTATTACATTCAGGAGGGAGAGAGCCCTTTCCCTTCTATTTACTAATGGTGTAATGTATGATGTGTTTGTTTCACGTTGATTCTTTTAATGGAATTGAAGAAGGTGCAACCACAGTGATGTCCAAAGGTCCAAGTCCTCCTTGAATTCTAGCAAATTAGCCTGATGCATTTTATTTCACTGGAATTTCAGAAAAGATGTGAAGGGAGACACATATTTTAAAGCAGATATCTCTGGGGGAAAATCTTTTCAAGTGTAATTGTTGAATGTTTGCCTCCATTAGCACCTTTCAGTGATTCCTAGATGCAGACCTCACCACTGAAACAGGATGAACATCTCTAACTACACAGCCCCTTTGTGTTTGCACCTCAGCACTGCTAAAAAATCATAAAAGAAAAGAACAAAAAAATCAGAGACAGAAAAGTGTTACATCATTTTGTGGTGATATGGTAGAAACTCGAAGTACATTCTCCAGGCAAGTAAATGCCTTTGTATTTTCTATTCCCCCGAATACTTCAATGCTCTGCTGTTCTTATTCTTTCTGATCTCTGACTCTGATTGCAAGCCTGTGTGTGTTTGTGTACCTTTAGGCTTTGCCTGGATGTTTTGTGTGTGTGTGTATTTGAAATGGAGACCACTGCTTGTTGCCAACAATGACTACCCTCTCGTCACTAATGGTTGTCAAAAACAGCCTGACTTTAGCCTTCACTCAGAGCGCTCCTTTGAAGTGGAGTTGCAAAATCATCATTATTTCCATTGAATGTTTTTTCAAGGCTTTTTGCCTTCCAAATGAAACCTCTTTGGTTATTAGTTGTGCAGCTCCTTTGTGTATTTGAATGTGAGTGTATGTGTGTGTGTGAGAATGTGGGTGATGAGTACGAGCGTCTCAACAACACATCAAGAGTCCAGGAGTCCAGGTAGCAACACATGACGGCGTGGGGAGCGACAGGGACATGAAATACAGGAACCAGAGCATCAGCTGGATGCAGCTGCCTTCAGTTAACATAATCTTCACCGAGAAAGGCAGAGAAAGCAACCCACACTCACTGTGACGTCTTGTGTATGGGTACAAAAACTAAGGAGAGTATAAGACTGGTGTGCAGAGAAATACAATATTTGTGCCTCACATATGATTCATCCCTGAATCCCAGATGAACAGCTTGGCTCCACCTGACAGAAGGTTTACTAGGACTTGTAGAGATGTTGTTCTCTGGCAGTGTGCTGAAAATAAGCAACTCCCTGGGGCCGTCTTATAGAAGCTTTCAGTCCCCCCCCCCCGACTAAGAGAGCTGCAAGATCTGCCACTGTCTGTCTTTTCAAAATAACTAATTGAATTATTTTCATCATCTTAAAATGTGTTATTATGCAGAAAAACTTAACACGCACTCTGTTACATAATTAGCATCAACCTATTTTCAGTGAGGGTGTTAAACTTCATCATCTATGGAATTGAGGATATTTAAAGCTGCATCACGCTCCGCTGCTGTATGTCTAAAAATGTGTAGGATTAACAAGTAACAAGATGAGTGCTACTTTGCGGTGCTTTATTTGACATTAATGATGCATTACGAGTAAGATAATGTTTATCCTGTCCGTCTCATCTGTCTGTCCCCAGGAATCACAGCATTCTTTTTAACTCCTCATTCCCACAAGTACATATTTGTTAGTGTCTGCTCCAAGCGCATAGGAGGACGCAAGATAAACAAAAAATAAGAGAATAATTTCCACTGTGTGTTAATTTGGATGCAGTCCCACCTGCTGTTCTTTTGCTCACCTAATGCCCACATTATTTTAAATGTTCTGCTTCTATAATATCTGGTCATAGACCGCTTGTGGTGGGAATAAATACAGAGTGATATGGTTAGGGTTAGGAACCTCAAACATATGGTTAATGTTAAGCATTGTAATAGAGATGTTTCCTAAATTGCAGCTCAATGACCAGACACATTACTGGATACAGGGCACACTACTTCTTACACTGGCACACTGGCACTGAATGTTGGCATTAGACGTAAATCAAGTGGTTTGTATTTGTCCAATAAGGATGTAACTCCTCACAAATACTGGACTGGTATCAAGCTAAAACAATAAGCTTTTGTCCACTTGTAGCTAGAAAGAATTACATCCCCTTTGCAAGTCCACCAGACCTTGGCCTTGCTCTCGCTCTGGCAGGTACACAACAGCCACTTCAGTCCCCCTCTGAGACCTGTCAGAGTACTTTCGGGGTCTCCGGCACATAGGACTGATGCCAGGGAGTAGAGGCAGTTTGTTTGTTTGTTGCCAGGATTCTACCCTCAAAGGATGTTAACATCAGCCACTACCATTTGATAAGCTGGCTATAACCTTGTCCCCCATTCCTTCCCAATTCTATTTCTGCTTTCTTCTGGAAAGCCTTAAGCACTTTCATGGCAGCAGCTATTTAGATAAGAATCCTTGAATCTGTCCGCTGCCTCATATGCAGCCTTTTACATTTGTCCCTTATTGTAGAAGAACCTATAAAAAGACTTTTTCTATGCTTTATGTAGTCCAATGTAGGCTTATAATGTTCTTATTATAAACATAATGTCCTCAGTTTATGTTCACTTTGATACAAGCTCACACTGTTGCTTGAATATCAGGCTTCAGCGTATCAATTAAAGGCTCCATAGAAAACCTGCGCAGTTGCTTTGAGAATGACTCATCTCGAGTGATCTGTACCTGAATACAAAAGCTTACCACATACAAGTGAACCCTCTCCAACCATAAAAATGAAACAAACGCTGTTGGTGTGGTGCTCACGGTCATTTTTATTTTTGACAGCATGCACACCTTTTCTTTCTGTCCTGTCCCAGTCTGCTAAGGATCCTCGTGATGGAAATGTGAGTCTATAATAATTGAACAGAATATAGGCTTGCTCCCAATGTATCACCCAGTCAAAGTAGCTTCTCAGTCCATTAACCAGACGGGATTTTATAATGCAAGCACAATCTTTTTAGTCATAAATGACACTATTGCCTGCTGACAGCTGCTTGGTGGCCTTCTCCAGGAAAATCTGTCACAGATCCTCCCCCACAGCACCCCAAACGCGCCTTTAGAACTGGAATTTCATCAATAGCGGGAGTGGGGGGGGGGACAGATGCTGTACGACACTTGTGAGCTCCTGCAGGGTGAGAGGTCTGTCAAGGGCCTCCCTCTGCTCGGGCCTAACTCTGGGCAGTCACTGAAACAAATTCTCAGCACACCACCTGTCACTGTACAACACGCCATATAAACCGTTTACCAAAGTCCTTATTGCTGCCTACTCTGACATCACAGCCCTAAATGGCTGCACCCCCATGTAAAGGTTGTTTCAAGAGAGGGTGAGAAATACAGAGTGAACAGTGAGAATTCATCCTTTTGAAAAAGAGCTTGAATCCATGGAAGGATTTCTGCCTTTTAAGTTGAATGCCTATACAGTCTAAGTCCCTCACCTCCAGACAGGCCTTATTGATTCCAAACCTTACTGCCCTGCATTTTGCATACATCCGCCATGAAGCTGAGTCTTTGTGAAGGAATGCAGTATCGCAGCGGAGCACAAAACAACCCAGGAACCCAGCCGGAGAAAAATGTGCATCTCAGTCTTTGCGACGAGTCTGCAGATAATTCAAGTGACAGTCAGATGGAAATGTCACAACTAAGAAAGAAAAAGACAGGCAGGCACACAGATAAGCATGAAGAGAGACAGAGAGAGTGTGTCATACAGAAACATTTATGCCAGTCTATGTGCTGCACTGTATATCCAAGCGGGGTCGCTGCCAAGGCCCGAGGCTGTGAGAGCGGGAGCACCGTCAAAGGATAGCAACACCATCTACTCTAAAGCCAAGAGTGCATTCTGCTGTAGTGGACCAAGTACTCACGAAAGCAAAGGCTCAGAGAGACCACACACACATACACACACGCTCGGACACACACTGACTACAGAGCGATGGTTGATCATGGGGGAGGCTTAAGAGCTTCAAATTGCCCAAAATGGAAAGTGTGGTCTCTGCTGGAGATCAAGAGATAGAAAGAAGGGAACCATGGGTCTGCTATTTCTGGTCTACTGGGGTGATCTAAATCTGTGGCTGGATGGAAGAAAAGTCTGATGGGTAATGACCTTAAAAGCCCCCATCAGAGGGAGACACCCACAGGTTTTTCCTAAAATTCATGTTGTGGATTGGGAACAAAATAAGAACAGCTCATGGGATTTTTTTTTTTTTATCACTGCTGTCAGCACTTTTTATCATCATAAGGCAAATTGAGCTCATTTATTTAGTCAAAGGTTTGGGTTTCTGTGTCTGTGCAAAGCTGAACTTTGTAACATTTTGCAAATGTTCTGCTGATCCATTTCCTGTGTCCAGTCACACATCCTGTGATTTCCAATACCTGCTGCTCCCCACCTGCCATGTAGCTGCACTCAGTGTGTTCCTGCCAGACCACTCAGCGATCCCCTCACCCGCCGCCACAATGTTCCCCATTCCCTCATTATCTCCCCTGCACATTTACCAGCCCTCTTCCCTCTCTCGTTTGCCAGATGATATAATGTACAGCCCAGTCTTTGCTTCGTTCCTGTTTCTTGCCTCCCTGTACCCGACCACTGCCTTTCTCCTCCTTTAGGTTGCCCTCGCTGACTGATCACCTGTCACGAAATTCTGCTTTGAACGCTTACCAAGTGAACGATTGATTGCTCTGAAGTGCTCAGTCTCTCGAGTCTCCATCTCTGTATTCAGATCCATCACAAGACTGCGGTTGATTGATGATTAATTGATTCATTGAGTGATTAAATTATTGTCTAAATACTCCCTCCATGGAGCAGTATGTAATTAATAAAATTACATTGATGTTAGAGCCGTTGATAATTCAACTTAAAATTGGCTATAAATCAAATTGAATTAAAAAGAATGCTGCAACCTGGCGGCGTAATAATGAGCGACTTAAAGAGAGTATTTTCTGTTTTCCCCTTTGTAATCTGCAAACAAGGCGAACTGAAACTGAAAATGCTTTGGACAGGAAAAACACAGTCCCTGAATTGAATCAAACTGACACATACTTCACCTGATGTGATGTGCTCACATTTTTCTTTAAGTTCAGCCTCCCTTCATATACTCAAGCATGTGACTACTTTTCAGTTAAACTCCCTTTCAGAGTTTACGTGTCTCTGACATCTCCGAACGAGTCACGTCCTTTAACCTAAATAAGCCGACCGCATCATTCCCACCTCAGCGACACATCACTGTGTGGCCACAGATTAAATGAAAAAATGCCTCATAGGAGTTAATATCCATCTCAAACACATGGTGTGACAAATTGAAGTGTGTGTTTTCATTCATCTTGGATCAGCATATGCAAGTTGCATGATGAACAAGACGAGCATTTTGCTGAATACTAACGCGCCGCGGCAATAACGACGCGTGTCAGAGGTGAAACGCAGCAAGGTGAGAAGAGGAGTCACCAACAAGTGTTTCAGTCCGCCTGACAGCCGTGATGAATAACCCGTCCTCATTTTCACTCTTCACTTTCGTTATGCTCCTAATCTAAAAATCTATCGAGTGATGTTGGACACACACAAAGAGCAGACTGTCTCCGTATTCATTCTCTAAGATAACTACACAGTTATTCTGCTAACGACTGAAGCTACAGTTCTGTTCCAGCATCTTCAAAAGGAAGATAAAAGTTTGAATGATACTTTGTAGTACCAAACCAAGGTTACTGAAATGTGTCATCTGCTGATAAAATGATGTTGGGAAAAGCTCTGGAAAATGTCTCGCAAGCGGGCCTTGTACAGATATTTTTTTGTTAAATGATAACAGAGTAATGTGACTTTACTCATACTGACATTGGAGGGGGGGTTCTGGTGTTCAGACCAACATCTTACTCATGGGCGTCCCTCAGTGCTGGCCTTTTTTTTTTTTTTTGTTTGTTTGCTCCATTTCCTGCTTGTCTCTCAGCTTCTGGTCGCTGTTGCTGGCAGTGAAGGAAAACATTTTGTTCCTGATCGGTCCACACAGCCCAACACCACTTCCACCACGGATATCAGACTGAGAACACAACAAAACACTGAGATTATTTCCATTCTTCACTAATTAAATCTCACCCAGCTGTTATCAACATCAATCAAAAATACAGCTGTTCACACTCTAATGTGTAATTTGTAGTATCAAGGGTGTAGGAATGAGTTCGATATTGGGGGGACACATATGGGAAACCTGATAGATCTGTTAATGGTTTAAACACAAATATGTCAAAAATTAATGTAATGTATTTATATACATGACTTATACACCCAATTCAAGCACAAGACAAAATTTGTTTGTTTTATTTTTTTTTTATATGATATTGAGATTTGGTAATAGTTTATTTCTAGCAATTACTAAATTCTATATCTTGTTCTAACTTACAAAGTGTAAAAGAAAATACTTTGACTTTGCATCATCAAAGATGATGATGTTTGATCACTTAAGTGTACAACTTACACCACAGTGTGACCAGGTGACTTAGAGTAAGAAATCAGATTCATTAGTAGTTCGATTAAATTATTTAACAAATCCCAGACAATAACCACAGCTAAGCAAAAGGTGATAAACCTTACCCTTTAAGGTGAGGTAAAGAAGGTAGCGAAAAACACTGGAGAGCTAGTTCGATCTAAAAAAATGTTTTATTATACAAAATCCAACGGCATTTACTTATGTTTGAACCTTCCCCTCATTATCAACAAATCACTTCACCCTTCATATAGATTATCACCGAATCACTCTCACCATTTACCAGCTGGACTTCATCTGATCTCTAATGTGAAATGGACATAAATACGGTATAGAAAAACACTGATGGGAAGAACACACAGATAGACTGCCTCTAGTCCACTGTACTTTCATTGGCTAGTAACATAACGTTTGACGACACATTAGCAAAAGTGTATTTTAGATGCTGGATTCACAACATCAGCTGAATATCAACAAGACTGACGTTAGACAGAAAATATAATTATCCTCCTGGAGAAAAAACATTACCAGCTCATGTTTACTTTCTTTTTTGTCTTATCTGTGAGAAAGAACTAATTTAAACTGAGCTGATGTTGTCTTTTCATCTTTGACTTGAGTCCTGCCGGTGAGATGGCGGGGCGCATGACAGGATGCTGCATTGCGCTTTCAAAATAAAGGCACGCTGGCGCTGGTGGAAGGCAGGCATAATCAGCAGGTGTCTGTCAACGCACTGCGACACAGTCCCACTTCTGGTGCAGGCAGGAAGTTCAGAGACATGTCCATGTTGAAACCATGTGTTCAGTGTTAAAGTTGGACGAGAAGAACAGAATCAGTAAATACTTCCACTGTAAAGCAGTTGTATATTGTATTTGTATATTTGTAGATATTTGTATATTCAAACTGAGCTTCTGAAGGTTCAGTGCACAAAAACAAATGTGTTCAAACCATGTTGATCTGACTCTTAATATCAAGGCTCATTATGAAACTACTTGTACCACTGCTACTTCTGCTGTAACAAAGAGAACCACAGGAAAATCACCACATCTACTCTCCAAATGGGAGACTGATTGTAACTGAAATAAAAAAGGGAGAAGTAGAAAGACACATCAACAAACAGCAAGGTGGCAGAGAGACAGAGGAAGTGGGGTAGTGATTGGTGATGGGAAGAGTGTTATTTAGCTGTCTCCCAAACTGAAGAAACCACTGCCAGATTTGCATCTAGTACACACACATGCGCACGCGCACACACACACACACACACACACATCCAGAATTGCAACAACCTCAAAGCACCTGCCAAAGCATGGAAGAGGAGAAATGTGACTAATTACATCTCTTTCCAAGCCATTGAAAGAGTAAATACCAAAGAAGAGACATGCATATTCATAGCAGGGCACAGCGGGATTGACTTGGCTGTTGAAAATCATCCAGAGTGAGACTGTGAAGTGGGGAGCGAGGAAGCTTTTGACACAACAAATTGATGATTATTAGACAGACAGACAGGGAGACAGAAGTGGACCGGCAGACAGATTGAGAGAGGCAGCGTGAGCACCACACGGCAAGTCTTCTAAAGGCCGCCCGCCGCTTTCGAACAGATGACGATGCACTTTCAAGATCACACATCGCCTTTTGATTTGGCTTAATAGACTGCTCAGTCATGAAGCGTTGGCACCAAAATTAGCATATCACTCTATTTTTTTTTTAATATAGTTAAATCATGAAAGCAGTGAAATTGAAATTGCGATGTTATCCCGCTGTTAAAGGACATGAAGATGGACAGTACCTCCTGCGGCTTGAACAATTATTTGTGTTTGACTTTATGGCTCGGGTGCTCAGTTAAGATATTACAAATCTTATGCAAAAAGAAAATTCAGGGTGTAGCATATGAAACAATCAGATCTAAATGGCTTAAATAGCTTTTTGTATGAGAGACTTTGTACAGTACACATAATATAGAACATGGGAACACTTCACAGGAGACATTTTTGACTTGGCAGAGCAGCAAAAACCACCAGGTGTTGATCGTGTTAACAATGGCTCTGCTCTATTTGCATGTGCCATGACAGTCTGACAGGGAGCCAGCCTGAACAATACCTGAGTCATATAGCCAATGCAGTTGAATGGACAGAGCCACCATTAGTCTTATTCTCTAGGTTTTTGCTCTATCACAGCAGCAAAGGCAGAAAGTCGTCTGGGGAAAGGGTCTGCTTGTAAAAGACATTACTGAGGAAAGTTGTTAAGCTCAGCAAATCTGCAGAAATGTCATGAAGAGTTCTCGTCGTCTATATTAATATCTTTGGTTTTGTGCAGGGGAAGATTGAAACAATAATTCAGTCCAGGAATTTGACCATCCAGTCCAGTTCACTGGGCGCCTTGTCTAAAATGTGAGGAGTTTCAGGCAGATGGTTGTTGCTGTTAACCAGTCACGTCAGAGAGTGGACGAGCGTCACGCCTGGTGGATCATCATCGCTGGTCACATTAAATATTCATGGTCAAACGACCCTATGGCCAACAGGAAATGTCCCATTGCTACGGGCACAGTCTCCAATGAACTTTATTTTCTTCCAGTTTTTCTCCTTGTCTGTGCACATCTATGAATTACAATGAGAGTCAGACAATCAACACAAATCTTTCACTTTTCAAGTTGAAGCATTTTCAAATCACAAATGAACCATTGCCTCAAGTCAGCTTGTTAATGAATTCTTATTTTTCACCACAAGTGTTTTTTGTTTAAACTTCATCCCACCAGTGCTATAAAAATATATATAACACGAATTTGACCTGCTTCATGTGAAAGTCATTTTAGTCAGAAAAACTGAATGCACTAACATACAGAGCAGGACAAAATGTTTCTCTTGCATGTCTGTAGATTGAATATTCATATCTTAGATATAATAGATAGATAGAATAGATATCTTTTAAAAAAAAACAAAGGGATGTAAAAAAGTTCAATGAAAAAAAAGAAAAACAGAAAGAAGAAATAATGAAACCTGCAGATAGGAAACAACCTGTACATGGCAGGCTGAAACAGCAGGTTGTTTCTGACTCCAGACTTGGTGACAGTTGCTACTGATGGCTCCCCGAACTACTAAAATGTGCCCCTGGGCAGGCTTATTGTATATGCACCTCCAGTGTCTGCTGCAAGAGCTGCCACTGAAACCGTACAAGCTGAGCAGCTCTGGAGAAAACAGTCTATTTCCTTGCCCTTGTGATAATACCACAGCACATATACATAGCTGAAGTGTGTTCAGCAATCAGCTAGAGAACAGGGAGGCTTTTGAAATTTGGTTGAGTGACTGTTCTTTTCAGGCAAACGCGCGTCACACAATAGACACAGCCAGCTGATGAGTTGTTGTCTTTGCACATGTCGTTTATATTGGCGTCAGCCTTGATAAGACATGTTATCAGTGTCAGTATCTCTGTGCAATATTAAATAATTGTACATAGGCTGTACAGCAGAGGGGCATTTTAATAGCTTGTATTCTGACATGTATATGTTGGAACATGAATTAGAGGTGTCATTTAAATGTCACAGACTGTGAATATGTGCCATAATTAAAAATCACATCAGCTTTTTCAAACTTTATATCCATCAAAGGAAGATTCAGTTGCAGTCTGTGAAAAAGATGCTGTGTAAAACAGAATTTTCACCCCAACAGCAGCAATCCCAAGCTGCTAAAAAGTGTTGCTTTTTAGAAAATATGATTTTTAACACTGTGATGTGTTGAAAATGAATGTTTATAATCCTGTAAGAAATGGTATGAGGGTAAGAATTTCCTCTGCCACTGATGTATGTATTTATTTTGTATTAAAAATTCTACTTTACCCTTGCAAAAATAACACGTAAAAGCGAGTGGAACCAGCTTGTAAAAGAACATTTATTCTGAAAATGAAAAAAATACCTTACCATGTGTTTCTCTTTCTTTTCCAGGCTTGCAAGATGTCCTGCCAGAGTTCCTGCGTGGGCGTTTTGTGGAGGCAGCCCTCAGCTATGTGGCATGCAACTCGGAGGGCGAGTTGCTCTGCCGCAACAACGACTGCTGGTGCCGGTGCTCTCCCCGCTTCCCAGAATGCAACTGTCCCTTCGCTGACATCAAGGTCATGGAGGAGAACCTGGAGAAGAGCAAAGAGGCCTGGAGCGCCTTCAACCAAGAGTTCATGGAGTCAGGTATGGGCTGGGATTAATATGAAACTCACTTGGCTGGCATTGATGTGGGAGCTGCTCGTAATGTGGCTGTGCTGAGTGGCAGTGGCAGAGACAGCCAGTTTCAACCAACACTAGTTGAATTATGAACAGTTTAGTTTGGGTGTGTTGATTGACTGACGCTGTAGTTTGACTGTAATGCCTGGACATCAGTTAGTCATTTACTGGATGCGTTGGCGTGACATTGTGGGCAAACTAAATAATGGATACAAAACTAAGGTATAATAAGGTATAATACATGCATTGGCAGTAAGGTTTTATCAAAGCCACTGTCGAATGTGATACAGGGTCTTTAAAGAGCAACTTAACACCAAATCCATTTTTAGTAAGTAAATTATTTGTGTAGTACACTACCATTTTGTCCTGGTCCTGTCCACATTTGTTATTTCAGTACAGCATTATTTGATCTTTTACTGAGATAATCCAGGAATTCTTGCAAAAAATGTGTTCTTTACAAGTCAATGTTACATTCACTGCTGCGTTTCCCCTCCAAAATCTCTTCCTTGCAGTATGTAAGTACATAATCTATCCTCAGCAGAGTTCAGAGTAGGAATGTGTAATTTGCAAAGATGTTGAGTTTAAGAACATGCTTATGAAACTGGTAGAAGAAATATTACTACAAGTGGCAACCTATTAGTTTATAGTGTTGATCAGTGTTTGGGGAAAATGTCTACCCTGAGAATCTTCAGCAGCTAGATCCAAAAATGTAATTATTCTGTGAATATATTTAGCAAAAACAGTAAAAGGCATTCCACTAAAGATGGGAAATTCCTCAATAAGCTGCACCTCTCGAGGAGGAGGATCATAAAATATTTGGACCAGTAAAAGTAAAATCTAGGCATCAGCAGTAGTACAAACAACTGCAAAGAAGATTGAAGAAACCTTAGCTGTACATCAGATCATATTAGTTGCTTGGCTTGTTTTGATACAGTTCAGACCAGAAAAAAACTTTATTCCTTTTGAACTCCTGATAGTTAACAGCCATTAGGTTTGCTTAAATTAAAGTTGAACCTGAGTAGTACAAGTACTAGTGGATAACTTCTTCAAAGTTGTAACCTTGTGTATAAGCTTTTTCAAGGAGCCCTTACAATGAAAACTTGAAAAAATTGAATTTTTTATTTGGATTTGAATCAACACATAAACTAGTTGTTTGATGCTTGAACTTCATATTACATGAGCCCGAGTTGATTAAATACCCTTATTACTGTATGAGATTTACATTTTGCCTGAGTGTTGCGACTTGGCTGAGGATGTACTGACTGTGCTGCTGTAAATATGAGCAAAGCGCTCTGGACAGCTGGACAGGGACGGTGTTGCATAAGATTCAATTCCAGTTACAGTAGCAGGTGGGATCTTGATGATTTATAGCTCCAAGCTGGATGCAGTTCATTCTCAATAACACTCTGCTAATGCATCGTGTACCTGTGAAGTGTTGTTCTGTCACTTGTGATATTTACTGATACATAGAGTGGAGTCATCAGCGATGTGTGATAACATACCTGGATTCCAGCTCAGTTGCTGTTGATTTTCTTAAGTACCCATTATGCAAAAGCTTCATATATAAACATCAAATAGCTTTAGTATGCTGTAGTTTACAGATTTTATATCATCTCCGCAGGGGAAGTCTAACACAGCTGTTGTTCTATTGGAGTCATGACTAACTGCATGTCCTTTACATTGTCTCCTTCCAAATCAGGAGTCAGGTTTGAGGAAAAGTTTCTTCATCTTCATCTTCATCAGGCAACTGTTTACACCCTTTGTTTTGAATTATATTGTCAAGGAAGTTCAAAATGAACAAGCAACTAAAGTGTAGTGTCATTATCTCAACTGTCCTTAAGTTATCATATCTAATTGGAATGATGGCCAAACTTATGCAAGTAAAACCTGATTATAATGAAAGGCGTACTAAAACAGATCAGTCTCTTACGTGAAACTGTGTATTTTGGCTGTAACGAGGTAACATTATTTTAGGATGCACAGACATTCAGCTCTGTTGATTTTTGAGCAGCGAAGGGTGCATTGCTTCTTGTAACGAACTTCGGACACAGGAAGCTGGACTCAAAAGCACGACCAGATTCTCTTTGACAAAAAAAAGGAATTTTAATGGCAAACAAAGGCGCTCACAAGGAGGGTGAAAGTACAAACTAAAAATCTCTCACAAAGAGGATAAAAGGGCTTCA
>JBAJHX010000062.1:20530634-20541119 GCA_037176925.1 Amniataba percoides
ACAGCTGGGATAGGCTCCAGCACCCCCGTGACCCTGAGTGCGGGATGAAGCGGGTTAGAAAATGGATGGATGGATGGATAATTTAAAGTCTTCCCTGACATTTCTGTATATATTCATCCCCTCAGAGGAGGATTTCTGATATTGCTCTGTCACTCCCGAACCTTTCCTCTAGCGCTTCCATCAACACAACTTATATACATGGGCACAACAAACTACAAAGCTCAATGCCATTTCTAGAGGATGAACTCTTTCCATTTTATTGAGACTGCCAGTTCACATGTGCAAGTTGCTTCACCATCTCTTTAAAAGCCAGATGCTCTACTGTTTATCTGCCACAGCTAATTAGGCCACAGCTAATTAGGCAAGTAGAAAACCAGCATATTTGAGGAGAACATAATTGCAGTATGTGTGTTCTTTTATTCTGTACTGTTCATTGGTGTAAGGGACACGCACCTCATGAGATCTTTCATTTAAATGACCATGTGTTCGTGTTTTTTTTTTATTTTGCTCATGTAATGGCATCCAGTTTGATAATTGCAGAGCTGAAGTTTAGTCAGATGAGTGTGACCTCAGTCAGTCATTTCAGAGTAGCTCCTTGTTGCCTGTGTGTATACTACTCTCTCTCTACTGTAGCTCACTTGTTTTGACCCCTATTTGTTTTTATAATCCTCCAAACAAAAACAGTAGCAAACAGTTACTGGTCACTGTTGGAGAGTTCCAGTGGAAACTAATAGCTGAGTACCAGTTATCAAAGGGCCTGGTCAACAGATGGTTAAGGAGTGTGGAGTGTGTGTGGATGCAGACTGATGTTGGATTAAAACTATGAGAGTTTTGCTGGAGTTGTAGCCATGGACACATTATCATGACTGTGGACCATGGACATAGAGTTTAGTCACACATAACACAGGAGAGCACACAACTATTCAGAATTTATTACTTTGAAATAATATTCACTTTTCTGACATGTTAAATTTCAGCTATTTTATGTCTGTTTTGTTCTATACAACCTACATACAAAACTATATATATATATATATATATATATAGAGTAATAGTCAGCTCATCTATGTCGACTAAAAGCACTTGAAATGAGTCTATAGAGTCTAAGTGTTCTTGTGTGTGGTTGGCATAAATAAGCCACAAAAGTTTTTAATCTAAATCTACTACTTACTTACTTCCAAAATAGTCAAATGAACTAAATCCAAATGTAGTCGCTCTTCAGAAAGTGGTCAGAGCATGGAAGTGGCCTTATTCTAATACATTCAGATGTCTATCATTAAAATTCAGATCTTTGAAAATAAAAACGACTAAACAAGTTTTATATGCTCAAACCCTCCCTGCTGAAGAAAAGATGCCCAGACAGACAGGACATGATGTGATTTTTTTGGTTAAGGTGCATTAAACGTTGATTAAATCAGAATATATTTATACTATTCTCTCACAGCAAAAACTATTCATTTATTCACTGTCTGTGTTTGGCATCTCTGTCTAATCTGTTCTCATCTTTCTTATGTAATATTCTCTTCTTTTGTATGTCAGGGTTTTATTTATCCGTATCTGACCTCCTGCCTCAGCTATCCACCCATCATAGGCAGACATACTGATAGAGATTCTGAAGTCTGCAGTACACAAACAAAAACCACACTGAACACACTTCTTTGCACAAGAATAGTGCAAAGAAACTAGCATCATTTGATGGCTACCAGCAGGATCGATCTCCTGCTCTGCTCGGTTGGAACACCTCGGGGCGACGAGTCTTTGGCTGAAGATGCTCCTCTTTTCCACCAGCTTGCCGTGGATGGGGTGGGAGATGTTATTCGGAATTGCTTACTAACTCGGACAGCGTGCTCATCTCCATCACCTCTTCCAGAAAGTCTCTCGCCTTCTCGGTCCATCCTCGGCGTACAGCGGCATAAAAGATCGTGATGGCCACCGTAGACTGGTAGACAGCTGCAGCATCTTGTTGCAGACCTTCAAGCCTCTGAGCCTCGAATCTGGTAGAAGACCTCTGAGTTCTTGGCCCACGCAGGCCCTCCCAAGATATTCAGAGTGAGTAAACCACCACAACATCCTCCCTCCGGATTGGCCCAGGAGTCAGAGGGGACCTGGTCTCATAGAAGTCCACAATCCACAATAGCTTTCTCAACTCCCAGCTGATTCAAACTCCCCATTACTGCGACACGAATGAAGTCATACACGAAAGGCTGAATGGGAAAGAGGGGAAGGAGAGAGAGAGTGGGCAGCCACTTCCCTCATCTGTGTGTCCCAAAAGACTTGACCGCTGGCATTGGCAAACCAGCAAAGATGTCTGTGGAGGAGGTTTTGGTGGGAGGCGAAAGAGGGTGGTGGATTGGAGGATTATACAGAACGATAGAAGCAGATACTCCGGAGCGACAAGTTGACAGACATAGATAGGTACAGTTTGATTTCTGACAGAGGCAAAACAGCCTGAGGTGGAGGGAAAGGGCAGAAGGAAGAAAATACTAAAAGAAAGTAGAGTAGCTAGTCTAATATTCTCTTTTCCTTCCTTAGTTATACCACCTATAAATACCCCAAGGGCACGAGCCCAGGCTGACAAATAGGCAGTCTGTGGCAGTTCATCTGGGGACGTTGTTCCAGGTGAGAGGAGGTGACGCTGTGGCTCTGCAAGGCATAACCTGGTAGCTATTAATCCTTCAACACGTGTAGGGGCAAAAAAAAAAAAAAAAAAAAGATGAGATGAGATGGAAGCAGGGAGGAGAGTAAATCAAGGATGAGAGAGAGGGGAGGAAAGCAGAGATGAGGAGAAGTGAGGTCGTGAGAGCGGAGTAAAAGAGATGAGATTATAGGGAAGGAGGGCAGAACGGATGAGGGGAGAGGAGAGGGGAGGATGGGAGATGATGTACCGGGGAGGAGAGGAGGGTGAGTGAGGAAAGAGTAATGAGAAGACAGAAGTTACAGTAGAAAGAATTGCTCACCTGAAGAAAAGTGCCGAATATAAAAATTAAGGAGAGGAAATAAAAAAATGATCATAGAGGGGACAGACAGGAGTCAAGTCAGGTGAGGTTTGTTTTTCTCAGAGTCTCACATTTTTCAGCCTCAGGATCTTTGTCACAGAGGGGGATAAGGATACACACTACAAACACACTGTACACACACACACATACACAGCTTCTATCTTTTTACTCTTGATCCCTAGTCTCTGCTGCTCCCGAAGTTTTGAGCGAACGCCCTTCTTCTCCTGAAGATGGAGATAGGGAGGAGGGGGGGTGGGGTGGCATCCCCCCCCCCTGTCGGTGTAATGAACACTCTCTTATCACTTTGCCCGCCTCACTTCCTGGAGACGACCTCCGTGAAGCGTAACTAAGACGGTGGTATGGAGGTGCTATGGGGATACATCATTTGCTAGGTAACCACCACAGCTGGGGACTTAAGATGACGCCAGCGTGCCGATATCTCCCACTACTACAACGAAGCATGAATGGCTCGACCAGGCGGCCAGACAGAGATTTAAACCCACGAGAGTTTGTCATGAGGTTGTTAATTGGTAAACACGCACTTCGAACTTAACAGGGGTGTTTGTTTCATGTTAGATTAACGAGACAGGAAGGACGAACTGCACAGCTGACAGGGGATGCTCTGTTCTTACTGTTTGTCTGCAGTCTACAGTAGATAATGATTAAGAATATGAACAAATATTTAGGTGATTTTGATGTATTGTGTCTTCAAGAGTAAGTGTTAATGAGTCTTATCACTATGTGTAGTCTTAAAGCTCATTGTGACCAGTCCACAGAATGTGCCACCCAGAGACTTCTTGCTTATTATTTTCTTTTTCCTGCCCACGAACAACCTCATTTCCAGCATCAGCAGACGGCTGTTTCGCGAGAAAAATCTCTAATGAACTGAGTGAACGCTCAAACAGGAGTTGTTGTAGACCAAACCAGAGCTAAAAGACAACATTTGACTCACATTCATCAGATGACCAGAAACACGTCTCTAAATGATCACTGATGTTCCTTTTTTTCTACTGAAGGTATAAATAGGCAGCCATGTACTAACAGATTTACCACATCAGCTGCTGCAGAAAAGAGACCAAACATTATGCAACTCTCAGTGAATTAATTTCTTACTAAGCTGTATAAAAATTACAAAAGAGTAAAGTAAATATCATGATAAATCAATTTTAGATTCATTAACTTTCATCAAACATATGTCAAAGCTTAAAGAGCAACTAGTTTTCATTTAGCTCACTGTGTAATGCTGGTTTATGTCAATCCAACGCTGTAATGCTGGGAAGCAGTAGGATGAATGGATTATATCAAGTGAATAGATTTGTTTTCACTTACTCCATCATTGATATAGAATGATGAATTATAATGTTATTTACTGTTAAAGTCATAATGAGACACCAGAAATGACTCGTCAAATTAAAACCTATAAATTGTTCTCTGGCATGATATGGAATGAGCTGTTCTTTACTAACTATATACTGTAAATATTAAAATGACTAACTGGCTAACTTACTAATGACCAGAATATTTTGCTCTAAATGACGGTCGAAATAGATGGATCAAATTTATCAGAGGAAAGTCTGGCTCATTTGAAAAACATACACAGTTTAAAGAGTGTGTTGTACCACTCTTTGTTGCTGTCGTGTATTTCCATCTGCTGGTCTGACTGGCTGGACAGAGGCTTTCCTGGTGCCAAGTGCCAGCACGACTCTCTGGAGACTCAATTAGACCACAGACACACAGCCTATCAAATGTCATCACAGTGTGTGTGTGTGTATCATTGTGTAATTGCGCAAGTGTTTTTGCATCTGTGCGCATGTGTTAGTGTGAGTCACAGCTGCATACGACCAGGCAGACAGGCCTTAATGAGGTGCTCATTAACCAGCCTCTACAGCCAAAGACAGGTAGTTGTTTTTTCTCAGGGCCTTGTAAAGTTCATCCTCTCTGGAATGAACTTATGGAGGTGGAGAGTTCGAGAATCAGACAGGAGGACATCCATAGTCATACTTTAAAATAGATGTCCTTTACTCAGACGTAGGCTCAGATCTAGCTGTGGCCTGACCTGAGTGGGAAAAGTAAATGAGCAACACTCATTCAAGCTTTTTTCACCAAGCAACTACTTTTGAGGTGCCCTTTGAATAATGTGCCGGTAACAAAGTATAGCTCAAGCAGAAGATGTGCGAGAGTGTGCATTTGTTCTGAAATATATTTGATAGTGATTGTCATGCCTCTAGGTGATTAACGAAGCCAAAAGCCATAGATGTCGCAGTATAAATTCTGAAATTTAAATGTCAATCAGTGTAATTTATTGAGATGGAAATTGGCATGACAAGATGCACCTATCTGGAAATAACCTACCACAACATGCATGACAATGTCAGTCCTTTCTCATTGCGACAGGTGCAATAGATGTTTCTACACGCATGTCCTGCATCAGTCCAGCTGTCATTAAGAGCTATCATGTGAGAGTGTCAAAGTTACTAGTGGGTGGAACTGATGAAAACTGAGCACCGGCAATTTAAATCTAGAAACCCAAACAACCAAATATGCTCATTTTTGCAAGTGGATCACTTGAGCCTGTCCATAACATCCTAAAATAACCTTTCTGCTGCTTGAGCATGGACTTCATTGTTTGTATCATATCATGTCACATAGAAGTGCTGCCAGTACCCAGCACATGTCAGATTGAATTTATTTTTGGTGTAACTGATCCACAGACGACACAGTCTGTAAACCTTAACAGAAGAAGCGTCTCCACAAAGATTCTACATTCGCTATCTAGTCCATCATGAGCCAAACCCATTACAAAGACAGCTTGAACGATCGGTGTCTCATCAGCTAAGTGAGTGCGTCTTCATTAATAAAGCCGTTTACAGTTTATATCTGTTTACATCAGAGAGTTAGTCAGTCAGGTTAGTCAGCTGTCATCATGGTGGGCTGAGCACCCCCTTCATTTCACACTGGATGACACTGGTTATTTATAACCCCTCATTGCTCCCCTCAGCAATTATATCTTATTGGTTGGGGATAATTGGGACCAAATTTACTATTCATAAATTCAAAATGGACTCTTCAATGAGATTTTTAATTATTTTCCTCTATGTGAGAGGTTAAGTGTAGGAGAAGGAAGGAAAAGTCTATTTCAATTCTTCAGCACAAGTTTAGCTTCTAAGTGACCAGTGCTAATGCTTGCCAGATCCCTTACAGCGGTCTCAATCTCTCTCGTTCTCGCATCCAATCTCTTTAAATCTGTCTCTCCTCTTCCCGACCCTTCAGCCCCCACAGGGAACAAAGTAATTCCCATTGCTGCAGTACAGAGAGCTCAGTGCAATCTAAGCCTCTTGCAAACATCTCCTACCTTTACTTTGCCCTGGGCCCCAAACATCTGAGACGTCCTGCAGGAGAAGCTGAAACACTTCTTTACTGTGAGAACAAAGATTTATAGCTCGCTACAAGCTCTTCATTGTGGAGAGATGTTTTCACCTGTAATTGCTGACACACTTGCCATAGGACACTGTCTGCAAGGCAGCCCCAAGGCTGGCGCAGCAGAAAATAAATGTACTTTGATCAATAAATAGAGGCTAAATTTGGCATCTCAGCAGAGCATGGACCGGATTGCATGTGCACATCAGCTGGCTATCAGCACTTCAATTGTCATATCATTGAGCATCAAGGGCAAAGAGGATGATTTATGTTACTAGGAGGGTGATTTCAGTGCGAGCTCGTGTGTTGTGTAAGTACCCATTGATGTCTTCTACAGAGGCAAAGTGTGTCTTTTGTTACTTCAACCTTTTTGACTGTGGCAGATAGAGGAGGGGGGGTGCTGGAAATTCCTGTGGACAGAAAAGCAGTACATTTTGTGAAAGCTTTATTGTCAAGCAACAGAGGTTAATAAAAAAAAAAAACAAAGACTATAAACTGCAGAGTTGGAGGACGAGAGAGATTTCACCTCTTGCATTCAAAAGAGGAGCGATTTAAAAGCACAGCTTGTTGGAATCAGAAGGTCAAAGCTCCCAAGGATTGAAAACAAAATTACTTTTTTTTTTCACCTTAAAGAGGAGAAAATCATATCCTTCAGCTCATTTCTCAGTGAGTCACTTCAGGAAGACAGAACTTCAGAAAACACTTCAAGCACAAAAGTATACATAATGTCACATTTTAAGAGCTTTTGGAAGTGGCAACATATTAGGTAACAAAAAACTATAAAACCATTAACACTAAAACAAATCACCAGCATAGCATATTTAATAGCAATCCATCCAACAGTTGTTGAGACACTCTGAAACAATACATCATCCTCATAGTGATGCTAAATAATCAGGGAGTCACTGGGTTCATTCAAAAGGATATTTCGCATAATCCAAAATGTTAACATGATGGTGGAGTAGAAGAAATCTCACTTTAGTCATTGGCATTCATCCTGCGGACTGTGAATGATTGTACAAAACGTTATTATAATCCATCCAACAGTGGAGATATGTTAAGATAAGATATGGACCAAGGTTTTTACCAACTGACTAACTGCAGTCACTCGCATCACTAAAAGACTCAGTTGAATTAAACATAAATGGAGGAAAAACACTGCACAGTGGGTTTTTGTTTTTGTTGTTGTTTTTTTTTTACATTACATACACTTGACTGCTGTTATACATTATTTTAATACATTCTTCGGTCATGAGTAGAAATGAAATCTACTAATAGGAATTTTGGTGTCTCACAGGACTTTTTGTTTTATCTAAGTGTACTCTTAAATGATTTCAAATTACTTTAATTGTTTTTTGTAATTATTTAAACATAAGATTCATTAAGGGATATTTAAATTCAAATATTAACATGTAAAGTGGCTTTAATGTATCTCCCTAATGGTCTTTCTGGAAATGCTGGTCTGACTGCCTTTTACTCATCCATTTGGCTTCATAACCTTCACACTAAAAAGGAGCTTGGTGATAATGTAAAAGGTGTAAAAACATAAACAGAGCGTTGCTATAACTTGGGATCGTTTGCAGCTTGAGCGGGTGCACCGTTAAAACCCATCTGTCTGCAGACAAACGCAGCGCTGGCCCATCTGGGTTCCTTTTGCTGTGTGAGACCTTGGGAGTATTCAAGGTTAATGCCCCCTTATTAGGCACAGCCATCAGACCCCGGAATGGCTTCCCCTTAATGTGTGAGGTCTGCATGTTAAGGAATGCCGTGCACTGGTTAAGTAGGGGTTTGCCATTATGCATCTGTCCTCCATGTATCCTTTATTAATAAGTGGGAGGCTGCTGCGGGCTTCCTCACATGCTGACAGGTGGAACCAAATGCACTTATAATAAAATGGGTTATTTATTTATTTTTTTACCTGCTTCCAACTGGAAAGTCCACACAAATCCACAAATGCCTCCTAAATCCACAAAAAAAACATAACTGCAATTCACTGATGCACAATGCATGCCGCAAAAATGAACTGATGACTGCTGCTGTGCACCTGATTTAATATGGCACATTGTTAGCTAAAGCTGGTAGTTTAAAGAAGAGAAAAGAGACCATTAAAGAGCAAACATAAACAAGCAGAAATGAACTAGAGAATGCAAGTATAATAAAAGATTAATTTAGTGAGAAACATATTGTATCATCTTTATTTGCTTTTTGTGTAGTCATGAACCGGTACACAGTCCTATACAGAGCTAATTAGAGAGTACTTCTCTTGTGGTCACAACATATCAAGGCTGTAATTTACTTCATTTATTCTGGTTGATTATTTGTTTTACCATATTACAGGTTACAGTTCACCCCTACATGTCTGGGTAGTGTCGACGTAATGAATCGAATAAATCAGATGAATAAGGATGATTGTGGGCAAATCATTGTATCACCACGATTTTTCATTTTGTTTCCACCATTTCTAAAACCACATGTAGACACACTGCACAAGCTCATTTGTTTGGGCTGAGGAAATCATTCTTATATTGTGAGAAGAGCAGTAACATTTCAATTGCCCTTGGTTCTCCAGGGGAAACAGATTGTGTTTTGTAGCTACTTACACAGTTTGCATCAACAATGACAACTCTGAATGCATAAAAGGCCTCTCTTTTACAAATGCCACAATGTCTTCTGCAGTGAAACAGTGACATTTAAGTAGATAAATGAAAACACATATGGAGGAATGTAGTAACATTTTATTTCGGTCCTCTTCCCGCCTCCACTCACACACACATTTGCAAACCAGCGCTGCTTGACAGTGATTTCCCACATCTTTCATCCAAATACCCCCCACTTTGTTCTCTACAGTGACAGCCTACAGTCTGCAGGCAATAACACCCCTTTATGTCAGATCTTCAGACAATATCTCCATCATACAGGGGTACCGAACCCACAATGGTCCCCTGTTTTGTAGCAGCTGTTGTTAAAATGCCCTTGAGCAACCTCCAGCTGCTCCACTGGAGCAGTCCAGCAGCCGGCAGCAGAAAACTGTTGTGTTACTGGGAGGTTCCCAGTGGACGATCACGCAGGGCCTCGGTTTCTCGGACAACTCCCAAATATGTGTAACTGTGCAGAGTGTGAACGAAAACATAGCTGAGAAGAGCATATTTGTCCCTTCCACGGACAAACAGGAAGACAAAAAAAGACAAAAAGGAGTAAGAAGGTTTTCTCTTCAGGTGGAAGAAGCTTGAAAATAGCTTGCTGGATATAAACGAACCTCCCCCACCTCTACCACCCCCATTGTGTTTTCCTAAATCCTTTATCCATTTCTGATCTCTTGGCAGGAGTCAGGGAGGTAGTTTATCTTCAAACAGCTACGTTAAAAGCTTGGTGGAATCCTAAGGTGTTTATTTCAGCTGGGGTCAGCCAAATTTGACCTGGAGGATAATACAGTGCCACAGTGAGGAGGCAGAGTTGTGATTTTACTCATGCAGACAAGAAGTAGGCCAGAGAAGGCCTGAGGCTTACTGAAAGTTCCAAACTGGTATAAATGTAATTCATTTAATGTTCCAGTGTTTCTAGCGTTGTATAAACATTGTTTACTGTCGTACATTTATGTTCATCCATTTCAGAGTCAACAGGTTCCTCACTTCACAATATGTTAATGCTGTATGTCGGCATCAGAAAACTTCTGTTGGGGTAATTGGTAAGTTGCGGAGGACGAAAACCTGACAATTAACATGTAATAGTCGATGTGCAGGTCAGGATTTTTAGCTTTTATTGATGACCTACTGAGACCCCTCTTCCTGTCACTGTGGTCAGATAGAAAGTACAGGATCACAGTCATCTCCTAATGCGTCTCATATGGGCTTATTAAAGACTCAGCTTAACCCCGGTTTGACTTGACCCTGAAAGGACATTTACAGGTGGTCCTTGTTTTACGGCGACATCGACCTACAGCATTTTGTAGTTGTGTTGCCGCCTCCCATACATTTATGAAAAAAGTATTTTTCCACCATTCAAAATTCAAATTCAAATTTTATTTATTTAAAGCCCAAAATCACAAACATTGTTTGCCTCGGAGGGCTTTACA
>JBAJHX010000062.1:20550026-20605064 GCA_037176925.1 Amniataba percoides
GCCGCCCCCCACGTAACTGAAATTAATGCCGCCCCGGGCGGCTGCCCGGTTCGCCCGTGCCTAAAACCGCTACTGCCAGCATACAGAAGACTACCAAAGTTAATGTTTCCCTGCTAATTTAGCCTCGTGCCTGCACCAAGAGGGAGGGAGAGGGAGGCTACAGAGGCAGATGACAGAGCTGGGAGTAACAAAGGATGCAAAAAAAAAAAAACAACTGACAGACAGCAACACGCAGAGGCAGAAAACTCAAGAGAGAGAAGGAGACAACGCAGAATTGCTAGTCCAGAAGACACAGATCACACTGAGGGAAAGAGGCAGACATACACAAAGAGAGGGATGGAGAGAGACACACCATTGTGTCATCTGGGATCACTGAGCACTGTAATAGGCTTGAGTCTCATCAGTTGGGCTCAGCTCAGGTTGGCTCGGCTGTAGATTTCCTCGCTGTCTCTCTGCCAACAACAGCACATGGGAATATGATTCTCCAGCAGACCCAGAACAATCCTAGAAGGTCTCACTTAGCTGGCTTTGGGAAAAAAAGAAATAATAGGTTCAAGTTTCCCAGAGGCTTCACACTGGCATAATATTTGCCCACTGATTCATAATAGAACTACAATGATCTTAACACCGGAACGCTCTTGGCAAACGCAACACAGGGTACGAGCTGTGTCCTCTGTGTCGGCAATATTCTCAGTGTAATTTACTCCAACGGTGCCCAATCTTTTGTGTCAGAGATTTTACACACACACACACACACAGAAACACGCTTGTGAAATGATAACCATTTGATTTGATAGCAGCGTTTGAATGTCTCTCTCCATTTTGGCTGGGGCAGTAAAGTCCATGTGTCTAGTACAACAAAACAGGTATTGTTCTGATTGAGGTACCCATCAGGGAAAGTGTCAATTCAGGACGGCATGAGGCCAGTCAAGCTCAGCACATTTTAAACACCTGTAGAGTATTAACTTGTAATAAAAGCTAAAGTTAACTCCAAAATCTTCTGAACTGTCATAAATTTGTTGTCATTTCATGTTCTGAAACCTCTAAAGAAGCATTTATGTATAAATGCTCAACAAGTTAAAACATGCACAGATATTTAACCTACCTCAAATATGATTTTTTTTTTCTTTTTTCTACAAATATGTTCAATTTGTAGGCAATAAATCACTTTCTCAGTCAGTTCAACATAATCAGGAGTTGACAGTTGAATTTTGAGTGACAGGTGATCGTGTTGTTCTAGTTTTAACATAGCGTAACTCCCACGCTATGTTAAAACTAAGCTATGTTAAAAACTTACACGTAGTTGGTGCTACAGCCAACAACAGACACGTTAGCTGTATCTTGCAGCCACTCTCAGATCACCTGAATAGTATGCCTGTAAGACATGAGTGGATTTTAGGAATCTTATGATGAGAAAACCTCTGTGCCATAATCCAGTAATTATCACTTATCAGTTATTATCATCAATCATCACTGCAGAGACTATATTGTCTTGTCTCATTTTTTGTGGAGAAACTGTAGAAGATATCAGGTTTAGTGTTAAGAAGCACTTCACCAATTCACATAAATGTCATTCTGTGGATGACATTCTGTGTAAAAAGAGCGAGGTCCCCTGGATCAATCTGTCTGAAGTAAAAAACAGCCTGTATTATAAACTGAGGCCACTCAGAGTGAAAGATGTGGACATTTGCCAGGCAGGTCTAATGAAGATCTGCCCTTTTAATATAAATATTTATTCCACATAAAGGTGATCAGCTAATGAACATTTTTGTGGGGAGACCTGCCATCCAAAGCCGTACAATTTACAAAACCTGTTTCAACAACAGAATTCCATTGACTTCACTTGATTTTAAGTCCATCCTTACAGCCATTACAGAAAACTGAGGTCACGGAGGTGTTGATACAAAAATACAGAGAACTTTTCACATTTCCAAGACAGTAACACATCATTATGTAGAGTAAATGAAATAGCGACACAGCTCACTGCAGATATTATACAAATATTACCCAAATGCTGTAATCGGGTGTGCCCTCAGTTTCTTCTGTCGGTGTTCGGTGCCCCAGCATGGGAATGTCACCACAGAAAAAAAACTCTGATTCACTGCAGAAACACAGAGAGATTTACCTGCAGCTGTTAGCTTTGTGTAAACTCTTTGGACAAGGGCTTGGATGTAACAGCCGTTCATTTACATGTAAAAGTCCTGCACTCCAGTTTTAACCTTGCTTTTTGCCTTGTTTGGTTTTGACACAGACTTGCTGTGACAGCTGCAGAATTTTCTGTGAATAGTTTTTTGGGCAATTGCATTTTAGAGGGGAGAGGAGCTCTCACTATTTAACCACATTCTTTTATTGGTCTATTCGGTTTGTGATTATGGATTTTCTCTTAACTTGTTTGGGCTTTTAAACAAAGAATTACGACATAAATGGAAATGCCCATCTGTACGTGACGCCATATTGTCAATTGTCAGGTAAGTAGTGTTTCTAAATGACAATGTTGCAAATGATGCAAGTGTGAATGCGATGAGCCTCTAATGGTGAGGTGAATGAGTGTAACTGCAGATTGAAGCACAGGTGTTTACTCTGTAATGGCAATTCATTAGAACATAAGAGCTTTTTTTGCATTCTAATGACACGTGAAACTCCCCCAGCTCCTCAATCATCATCTCTGCATGCCACTGGGCACACAATAGACTGTGCTTAACAGATTTATGCTGCTCAGAAAGGGTATTGTCATCATATAGATTTTAATTTGGTTCTGCTCTCTTTTCCTCCACCTTCCCTTTGTGTCCTTCTGTCCCTCTCTCTGTCTCTCCCCCCTCTAGATGAATTCAAAGCCTTTCTGAAGCGCCTGCCCACTGACCGCTTCCTGAATGTGTCCATGATCGCCAAGTTCTGGTCGGCTGACTTGTCCATCCAGAAGCGCTACGCCCAGCTGGAGTCCAGCACCGCCCTGGTCCTGGGGAAAGCCCAGAAGATCGTCAGGAAACTGTTCACCCTGAGCAAACGCTGCCCCAAACAGCCGCGCATCAGTCTGCCGCGAGAGAGGTAGCCCACTGCGATACATTGACAGAACGCTAACTAAATAAGCAGGGCGTAATTTGTCATTACTGGGAGCTGCGGCGGCTGCTTTGTGCTGATTCATTACAGCTGTAGGCTCTGAAACAGCCCGCCTCAAACAGGGCACGCTGGGAAAACCCAGAGCTATCTGTCTGGAAAAAGCTCAGCTTTGAATTTAGCAAAACCCCAAAAGGACAGGAAGGTGGGAAACGTGCCAGTGGGGGTACTAATTTCTCCCTTTAAGCAGTTTCTCATCCAAAACTTGTTTTAGTAGGTTGCTGGCATTGTGATTTTAGCTGTTTCAGCTCTGGGCTTTCTCTGCTGTCAACTGACTGTACAGTTGTAAATAAGTCTCATGAAGGCGTTGAGCATTGTGACAGAGAAGTGGTAACACTATAAAGATTTCTGTACCCCGAATGCACCGGAAAGAATCATCTGCATCAGCAACCCACAGCACTCCCAGGTCGAGTGTCAGTAAGGTCACAACAAGAATAATCGTCCTCATGGATGAGAGGTGAAACATCTTCAGGAACTTCAAGCCAGTCCAGCTGACTTCTCCAGCTGACAGTCTCTTAAGAATACATAGCTTTCTATTCACAGTTTCCCTGTGCAATGAGGGATTACTGGCAAAATTATGAACGTGTATTCAGCTAAACTAATGCACATATCGCTGCATTCGGGGATCTTAGTTCTCTTTTTGTTTTTACTTTGACCTGAGCCAAGCAAAAAAGCAAAAATTTGTGAATTTCTGCCATTTTCAACTTTGTTGCTATACAGCAACAGCGAAACTGGATGATTCTGCAAAACCTGGATTTCCTATAAAACATGGTTTGTAGCTGTTTGAAGGTTCTGATAAATGATGATGTCCTGCTGATTGGGCTGTCAGAAGAGATGTGTCATCTGAGAGCACGGACAAACAACAGAAAGTTGTTGAAAGCACATCGTGAAGTGCAGAATTGTCTGATGCGGATTCCTTCAGAGTGTGCAGGTGTTCGGAAACCTACGTTCTGATGAGCTGATGAACAAACAACAGAAAGAGCGCCACTGTTGTTGAAACCACCATCTACTAATAACTCAGGCTAACTGACTCTCTTTGCCTGAGTGAATTCTTCTGAGCACAACACCCTTATGAGCTTTGCGTAGCTGTCATTATGTGGCAGTTTTGTTGCCGGGCCAGAGGGAAAACTGAAGACGGGCCTGAGAAGATCAGACATAAAGCGCGGCAGGGAGGCTGAGTAAGAGAAATGTGAGCTTAGAGAAAATGCAGGAAAAATCAAGAGACAGAGGAAGCAAATAACATGAGAAAGCAGGAGACGGAAGAAAAAGTGATAAAAAGAGTGAGAGAGATGAAGGGTCTAGTTAGCGGTGGTGAGGGCCTGTGTTGGGTGAGGTACGTGGTATTGTGGCACGCTGTAATCAAGTTCTCTCCCGGTCTGACAGCTCGGCACTTGTTTACAGAGGACTTTAATTTCCCTGACAGTCCTTTCCCTCTACCCATCACTCCATCTCCCCCCCTCGCACTGTGCCTCGCTTTCTGTCTTTATTTCTCTCCCTCAGTCACCTTTGTGTCGCTTTGCTCTCTCTCTCTCTCTCTCTCTCTCACCCCTGTCACTCAGAGTCTTAACCCCGTGCATGCCAGCAGCAACATGTTATCAGGGGCTGCTCAGCTGCAAAAGCTCTCTATTTTCTTCTTCTTTCTTCCTCTGCACAAATCCATTTGTTTTATCATCATTCATTTTTGTCTATTTACATAGGCCTGAGGCGAAGGAATTGCTGGAGCATTTGGCCAATGTTGTGTGTGATTTCCTGAACTGGGGATGGCATCTCTGCAGAGTCAATTTACAGTCTTAACTTGTTGCTATTGTTACTGCACCGCAGAGGATAGTAATTTATGTATGTTTGCCTTTTCATCTCCACTGCCATACCAAACACCCACCCTTCACTAAAAAAAAATTGCCATAGATAATAGATTTCAAGATTTCAAGAATTTATTGTCATTACACAACAATTCACATCAGCAATCATTGGTAATGGAATTCTTAAATCCCAGGCTCCCCAAACGATGTTAAGTATCATCCAACTAACAGATATATATAATAAAATATATACAGTATAAAAATATATATACAAATATACAATAGAAGTAAAGGTGTTATTAAAAAGTGGTGGTGCTATGAACAGAAAAGCCCCATTTGAAAATAAAATGGAGCATGAATTTGATTTTTAGAAAATGGGATGCATTTGAAGTAAACAGCAGAGTACTCTAGGAACATCCATGTTTAAGGCTCTTAGCCAGTATTTTGCATAAAAATGATCTTTTAACTCCCCTTTAAACTTTACTTGTAAGTATTTTAAAAAAGATACCATCTCATCTCTTTAGTTTAAAAGGAGGGTGAAAGAATAGGAGAACATGCAATGTAACAAAGGGAAGCCATTACTTAAAAATAAAAAAGTAAAAAAATAAATAAGCAGTTACAGTTAAAAAAAAAATCACTATGGAACCTTTCATGAATTTATGAATTTAAAATAAATCAAGAAGAAAAAGAAATAAAGACCTACATTGTTATATCTATTTGCTTTTTGTGTCACTCAGCACAGAACTAATAATAATGTTCCACTCTCACTTAATGGGTCATTATCTATCAAAATTAGTTATTTATTCATTGCTAGGTAACAACTCAAGATGCTATGTACCATTCTTCTGTAAAGCCTGTAAAGCAGCAGATTCTGGAATTGGATTTGTGCTATTTCCATGCAGAAGCACGATAGATCATCAAACAAACCCTTGTCCTACACCTGGGTACTCGAATCCTCATCCCCCCCATGTTCTGCTGCTCTCCTGCTGACCAAAACAGCTCTTGGTATCGTCAGTGTCATTGAAGAGTTCAGTTCATTTGCTGGCTCATTTCTAAGATCATGGTTAATACCTTCAATGGAAAATGTTTTATCACCATAAGAAATATCACACAAAACACATCTAACACTGTAATCGCACTACGTACTCTCTAGAATTAGGAGACACTAAAATATTCCAAGACACCTGCAAAAAGGAAAATATTAACTGACAGAGTGAGCGCTGTGCCCGCACATTGAATGGTGAGACCATGTTTTTATTAACATGAATGAAAAAACACACTTACTTTGGGATAGAGAGGAAAAGTGGAAAGATTATGGGTAAGTCATCAAAAACAACCAGTGTCTAAGGAGAATGAATTTTTAGTAATATACACACAGAACAGTTTAGAACAGAAGAGGCTGTGGGATAAAAAAATCATACTTCTTCTATGATTATTTGCATGCAGCTTTTATTATTTTCTCAGACATTTTCATTCATATGAGGTCTTCTGTAGATGATGTCTATTAGACGGCGAAGACTGCGCCAGGAATTCTAATGAGTCCTCTTTGGGAATTCATTGTGGTTACAGGGGGCAGGACAGCTTTGTCTGCAGACTGAGGCTTGACCTTTCTGGTGACAGTGGTTGATTTAGGCTTTCTGGAGATGGGTGGGAGAGGGAAGGGTCTTGAGTTGAGGATTTGCAGCTTGTGGTGGTCCTGTTTCTCTCCTGACTCGCTGGATGGAAGCAGAGCTCTGCTTTTATTCAAGGCCTCCCTCAAATCCATGTTCTGTTTTTTCTCCTTCAGGTACATCTTTTTGGTGGCTGCTACCTTGTTGACCAGCTTCTCATTTTTGGTCTTGTACTCTTCGGTTTTATTTTTAAACATGGTGGTCTCTCCCATTAAGTCCCTGATCTTTTTGCTTTGCTCTCTGATTAGCCACTGGCACTCTTGGATCAACTTTAACGTTTCTGGAGGCAGCATCCGTGACAAACTGTGCTTCAGCTGCTCACACTGCTTCCTCTTTTTTTCTATTATGTGATCCTTCCTCTCCAGTTGTGTAATCTTGGCGGTGAGCTGCTGAGTCTTGGTGACCAGCTTTGAAGACAGTAACTCCAAACTGTTCTGGTACGCACTTACAAGGTCAGAGGGGTTCTCCAGGTATGCACTGACAGGTATACGTGGCAGACGGGATGTTGCAAGTTTGCGACATATTTTCTTTTCATCGAGCAATTTTCCATCCTTTTGGGCAAGTTCCTCTCTCTGGCCTGTCACCTTGAGTGCATCCTTTTCCCAAAGGTCTTCCAGGTATGTGCTCTTCTTTCTCAGTGCAAGGCTTTCCTGTTTGTTGTACAGTACCTCGTTTTTCAGTACCTTTCTCTCTCTGGTCACCTGGTCCAGTTGCTCCACCTCTCCCAAAAAATGTTCCCCATCTTCCTTCCAGCTTTTGGAAAAATCCTCTCTGTTCTGTTGTTGCTTCTTTAGTTCAGCCACTTCATTCTTGAGGGACTTATTTTCTTCTTCAATCATCTTATAAATAGTAATCTTCTGAGTAAGTTCCCTGTTTTCCTGCAAAACAGCGCTCATTCCACTCAAACTCTCCTTGAGCTCTCTAACCAGTTGTTGCAGCTCTATTTTACTCATGGTTGACAACAAAGATTCAATGAAACAGCTCATTTTCAGTGTATGTGGCAGGATCTTCTGTCTTTTCTTGATGAGAGGACTTTTTTCAGGTCTGATCTGTGTACTGTAGCATTGTTCCTGTTTCAGCATTCATAATGAAATGGTGATGACACATTCCATTCCATGGTTGCCTTGGTAGCAGAGGTCAGAGTGTAAAGAAGGGCAAGAGGCAAGTGACCCCTGTTTTTAAGTCTCATCTGTTATGTTCTGTGCTGCTGAAAAAATGAAAAAAACTAATATTTTTCGGTCGTATCAATTTTGCGCTGGTACATACTCTTTTTGGAAAATAGCCACAGCTTGCACCCACAGTCTGACATTTACAAAAGCCCTTTGGACACCTACTGGGCTTTTCTATAATACCACTATCTGCCACGGAAAAAATGTACAAAATCACTGTTAAACAGTGTTACAAACACTCATGACCAAGGACTGTGTGACAGAGAAGTACAGGTGGTGACTGACTGACATTTTCTCTCTGGGGTTTACTGCAGTTCTTGTTGAAGAGATCATTCACCACCACAGACCCAGATACCAACCCCTCAAACATACATGCTGCCCTCCAAACGTCCTGCACATGCTGAACACTGAAGCACACTGAAGAAACCACTTGGGGGCTTTGCAGCTTGCCAGATTGTTCAAGTTCCTGTGTCGGCCAGCAGGCAGTTCTGCTACATGATCAACATGGATATCTGTGTGTTGACAGATTGTTGTTTATTTCCTGGAAAAATAATATCAAGGTTGATTAATCTTAATTATTATCATAAATTATGTTAGGTAATTCGATTGTGATTTCATGAATTTCATGGAAAATATAACTTAATATTTGTGAAGCACAGACAACCATTAATTGCTTTCCTCCTGCTCAAAGATCACATCGTATCAACTTAAAAAGAACACAAAACCTAATACTCCGGGGCTCCTTATATTCAGCCAACATAATACTATAGGCATCTATAATGTTGACTGACTGAAGTTGTGGTAGCAGTTTAAAGGAAAAGTCAACTTTTTCAGGATAATAATAAAAAATGTCTTTCTTTCAGGCTGCAGATTGAAAGATTGGTCATAGTTAGGCGACTTAACCCTTTCAAATGAATGGATTGAATATTTTAAAAGGAAGCAATAAATCTATCCTAAAACTACAGATTGATAAATATGGTATGTTTTATGTACCAAATGCAAAACTACATTACTGTGCTTTCTCTGTCCCGTCTGCAGGCCCGTTGGATTTTGGTTGAATAGGGCCCAGTCTATGCTCTACTGCAATGAGCATGGAGTGCTGGGCTCCTTCTCTGAGGAGGTGAAGAGCTGTATCTGTCCCGTGGAGCAGCCCACGTGCCACGGAGTCATTCCCTGTGTTGTTGGCACCTCCTCCACTTCCTGCTCCTCCTGTGCCACCGACAACGCAACCCGCTGTGGAGCCTGTCATCATGGCAACATCCTCCACCTTGGATCTTGCCGGCCAAGCATCGCCGCATCACTGGACCACTATCTGAACTTGGACTTGGACATGCCAGATGCTGAGGTTCTTAGAACTTCATATATATGTATCTCATTAGTTCAATAGCCTCTGTAAACTATCGTATTTTTCGGACTATAAGGCGCACTTAAAAGCCTTAAATTTTCAGTCAGTCAGGAGCCTCGCGGAGTGATACGTACTGTGTGTAATGCGCCTTATAGTCCGGTGTGCCTTATATATGAAAAAAGATCAAAAATAGACCGTTTATTGACAGTGCGCCTTATAATCCAGTGTGCCCTGTAGTGCGGAAAATACGGTAAATAATATATTACTTCTTAACAAAATTACAACATGAAGGGACACACTGACTGTTTCTTTCTGTCTCAACGCATACTTCAATGATGTTAACAGAATGTGAAAACAGACCACAAATTGCCAAGGAAATGTTTGTACAGTAGTTCAACATGGATGCTGCAGTATCTTCAGTCCGTGAGAGAAACAAAAGTGAAATAAGGCAGTAGGGGTTGACCGGTTGATCCAATAAATTGACCATACCCCTTTTTATTGTTTTTAATTGCAAAACTTAATGATCAAAGCAATGGACTTATACAATGCGACTGAGAAAAAGAAAATTGAGTCAATAAAATCTTTGCAGTTTTTGGTAAAAGAGCAAGGAGTTTGAAATACAGATTTGTCTCTTTATCGTTTCCTCCTATTAATCTGATTTCCTATGTATTTTCATTATTAATTACCTCTTTATAAAGTGCAGGGTGAAACAGTGTAAATACAATAAAAATAAAAAAATAAAAATATAGGCTGTAGGAAGTCACTCCACAGAGTACACAAAGTCAGTTTACTCTTCATGAGATGTACCACTCAGCCTGTCAAAAGAGCACTGTAAAGTATGTTATGTTGCTTTTTAAAGTCTAAGAAAGTCAGTTACTTTGAGTCAGCCCATGTTACAACTCAGAAGGCATTTATACATTTATATATAGATGATATGTCTGTCATTATCTGTCTACCTGTAAGTCACAGTTTTCTTTTTTTTTTATCCATCGTCAGGTGAAGTACCTGCTTCAGCGGCTGGACAGCAGAATAGAGGTACATGCCATCTACATCAGCAACGACGTCCGCCTGGGAAGTTGGTTCAATCCTGCCTGGAGGAAGAGAATGTTGCTGACACTCAAGAGTAATAAGAACAAGTCCAATCTTATCCACATGCTGATGGGCATTTCCTTCCAGATATGTTCAACCAAGAATTCAACACTGGAGCCTGTGCCTGCGATTTATGTGAATCCTTTTGGTGGAAGTCATTCAGAGAGTTGGTTCATGCCAGTGAACCAGCCAGACTTTCCTGACTGGGAGAGAACTCGACTGGACGCCGTAGCCACAGCACAGTGTTACAATTGGACACTGTCTCTGGGCGGCAAATGGAAGTCCTTCTTTGAAACAGTACACATCTATCTGCGAAGCCGCATAATCACAGATGACCCAACAGTGAATGAAACTCTCTTCTATGAGCCGTTGGACCTGGATGACCAGACATCTAACCTGGGGTATATGAAGATCAACACGCTCAAAGTGTTTGGATACAGTATGCACTTCGACCCTGAGGGCATCAAGGATCTGATTCTCCAGCTGGACTACCCCTACACGCAGGGTACGCAGGACGCTGCTTTTCTAATGTTGCTGGAGATGAGAGACCGGATTAACCGGCTGTCTCCACCTGCACCGCAGCCGCTAGACCTGTTTTCTTGTCTGCTGCGCCATCGGCTGAAGCTGTCGGCCGGGGAGGTGGCACGCATCAAGGACTCTCTGCAGATCTTCAACTCCAAGCTTCCTAATGCTTCTCCTGAACCTGAGCTGGCCCAGCTGTGCAGCTAGCCAGCTTAGCACACAAGTAAAGCTGAGGAGAGACAGTAGATGTAGAAAGTGGAGTTTCTGTTTCCTGGACAACCCTAGACTGAGCAGGGTAGGTCCTGCTGAGAGGACCTCGTGGACCCAGACTGTCTGGATTAACAGAACATTCAACTCTAAAGGCTGGCTGCCTGGCCTTTCTTATGATCACTCTTGGCTGGTTTTCTGGTGTCACATTTTTATCAGCTATTACTACCAGAGCCCTTTGATAAACAATAGAGTGATGTTGTGGACTTTTGGGAGAACAGCGGATTCTTGGACTCACTTTCAGAGGCTCTGCTGTTCCAGCCTGGAGGCTTACATTTGCTATTACTGCCCTGCTTTTGGCAAACTGTTCAAATGGATGAATCCAAGACATTCTTACATCAACTGGTTTCGTGATTTGGAGCCTCAGAGAGACGATGTCATAAAATATACCTAAGACATCTGCCTTGCGACGATAAAGGCAATTTTGATATGTAAAGAGGAACTCTTAAAGGGTCTTCAACAATGAGTTCATGGAAGAGGATGTACCCTTTTCTAACCCTATTTTCTTTGGCTACAGAACAATCCTCTGGGAAGGGAAAAATGGGATAATATTATATATGTGGTGAATGAGTTGTTATGTTATGCTTAACAGTTTAAAATTTGATAATCCTGAACCCTGTTACTGTCTTTGAATATTTCTTTTTAATCCCTGCCTTTCATTTTATCTGGCATTTGAAAACTTGTAAGTATCTATGCTTAACATCCGAGTGAGAAGCCTGTTAGTGATGTTCTGTCCTTGGTGGTGTGTCTATACCAAAAGAAGGTGAACACATTGGCAAAATGAATGGCAAAATATCTTAAATGTTGAGTTATTTTTTGAGCTGAAAAATCATAAAGAAATCTTCTGACGTGGTTACAAAAAGGTCTGCGGATATAGCGCTGTAAATAATGCTCCATCTAACCCCAGGTGTGGACAAGTGCACATTGCTTTTTAGATAACCGAGTGCAAAGACCAAAAAAATGTTTATAACAGAACAAACTCATGCCTTATATGGAGAGTCAATGTTAAGATAAGAAGCACATTTAGTTTCAGTGTTTGATTTCCCAGCAAAGGCTGTATTGCTTTTTATATTTCAATATTTCTACCAAGACAGAACAACAGACACATTCTCCAAAATACGTGGTAATGTAGCTTTTCCATGTAAATGCCAGTCACACTTTCTGCAGTTACTTGTTTTGATTTGGTGTTGTGAAATTTTGAGTCACTATTCACAGTGCACACCAGTACTTGCATTCTGTGATTGTTCTGCAAAATCCTTCTATCTCCACTTAGACAAACACTCACAATCTGATTGATTGATTTTATGATCATTTTAAAAAGTTTTTTTAAGGGTTTTGGTTTAGTCTCAGGTCAATAAAATACTTTCCTTTGTTTTGTTTTACATATGGGTCCAAAGTCAGCTGCCAGTTACCAGAACGACAGGAGTTACAAGGTTTCTGCAGGGCAGTGATGGTATTCTTGAGAGCTGCAAACTTACCAGGATGATACTTGATATGATTCTGCATTTACTTCACTAATTTCTCACTGAAACTCAGTAAACCTTGTATGTCATTTTCAGCAGTTCTTCTGTGCTCAGCTTGCTTAAGTAAAAACAAAGTGGTTTATCAATCTGTGATCCTTTTCCTCATTTCATTGGTTTCAACTGTTATAACACATATATACTGTGAGATAACATACTGATATACAGATTGACTTTGATGTGCTGACAACTCTGTCTACTCCAGACATGGAGGTTTCTGCTTTCACCAGAAACAATGGGAACGAATCCAGGGCCAAATGCAGCTACTTGCTTTTGTAAGTGTCTTAGTGGTTTCATCAATGGCAGGCTGCTCTGCTCTCAATCAGCAAGGATGCACAGTGCATTTTTCTCTTCTGTCATTTCCAATACAACTTTAGGTAATCATATTTTTCCATAATGTGTCATGAGATAACCAAGCATCCTCATGTTAACTGTGTACTTTTAAGCACACACCTGAGGGTTTTTTTTAACCATACTTCTATTGTTAGATTGTCACATTGTGCAAATATGCTTCAATTTCCTAACATGTTTTCAGAGACGTAATTACTAAATTTAAAAAAAATTATAAAAATTCAAACTTCTTTTGCCTCAAGGACAGTACTGATTAAGATCCACGTATTTACCTGTTTATTACACCTGCCTAGATAAAATTTTTGAAACATTTTCAACTAAATTAAATATTATAACCTTCGTGATGGGAGGATTATAGCCGTTGAATTACACCATTTTGTGTTTATCTAGCTTACCAACTAAAACCAAAAAAATTAATATAATTAAATGAACTGGTGTAGAAAATTGTGGTATATAGATCACAAACTTCTCTGCAACATTTCATCAAATGCTTGATGGAAATTGTTCACCTCTCAGATGCACACAGTGGCATTGCCTTCACTGGTTTCACATCAGACCACCGGCACAGTCCTCCCCTAAATGCATTTGCCATAAGGGGAAAGGTCCAAACACTAAAATGACTTTCAAACTACAACTGTGGCCTGGTGCAAATAGTCCGTGCACACATGTGTCTAGGGGCAGAATCCTCCACATCTACAACTAAAAAAAAAAAAACACCACGAAAGCTTTAGTAAGTCTGACCCTCAGCGCGTTGCCATTAAATGGATGCATAAACTTCCAATTACCCTCGGACGCTCATAATAAGATGAATGTCCTCTAATATACGTAGTGCAGTGTTTTTTTGTAAGATGAAAAGCCAATTTCCTGGGTTGTCAGGAAGCAAACAAGAACCAAACGCACACTGTCACATTACATCAGGATGCTGGTTTATCTGCTGCAGAAAGCACGAGAGGAACGGAGAGAGAGACAGGAAGAGTGACAGAGGCAGGGGGGCAGGGGGGAGAGTGTCACATTGGCCAACTTGAACAGCCTCTATGGGTTTTTTTTTCTACCCCATAATGAGGTGGGGAAGGAGTCACTCTGCATTGGGTTAATAAACAGTTATTCATCTTCAGCATGGCACCCAGGAAACAGGAGTGGGTTTGCCCTTGGGCTAATCTTCAGGCCCGTGGAAGACAGCCAATCCATCAGAGCACCATTTAGACTGCATACTACAAACTTTCTGGACCTCCCAAAGAAGCGAGGGGAAGAGAGAAAATGAGAGAGTGATTGAAGAGGGAATAGATGACATAGAGGGAGAGATGGAGGGAAGATAAGGCTGAGAGAAAGTGGGAGGGAGAGAAAAGGTGAGAGGGGTTGGGCTGCTAGTCTTGCAGTGATTTATGATGTTTAGAAAGTCAGACTGTTTGAATTAATGAGGTAGAATTGGTGAAATCGACTGGCATGTGTGTGTGTGTGTGTGCAGACTTTGTGCTTGTGCACCTGTGGGTCATTTGACATAGTCATCAATAACAGTGTAGATTTGCAAGTTTGAAATTACTTTCAAATTACATTATTACAAATGCATCCGGAGAAATGATTCATGTTAGGAGACAGTGTGAGCGGGAGACGGACATTGAAATGCAAAGTTACGGGTTGCTTGACCTTGACTGAGGGAGGCAGAGGCAAACTGAGTTACTCTCATAAGGTGGTTGATTATAACTGTATCAGCAACAGCATCATGGCTGACAAATCAGAAATTCAGGTCTTCTACAGCTCGTCAGTTTCTCATGACAGCTTGCAAAAACATACAAAAATAATTGATTCCTCATATTGCTTTCCAAGACTCACTTGGCAAACTCATTCATTACCTCCGCCCAAAAATAGACAAGGTCACATTATGAATTCACTGGTGTTGGTGGAGTTTTTTCTTCATCAGCATTTTGACGACAAACTGCAGTGAAAAATTGCTTGGTTGCCCTGACAATATTACATGTCCTAACGCCTTCTATTTAACAAAATGTGGTAAAATAAATCATGTCAAGACTTATATACGTAGCATATAACCTACAACACATTGTCAACACACCCAAGAAAACCGCAATGAGAAATTTTCATCAATGACCTTTTATCCACAGTGAATCTAAATTAAAGGCAAGCACTGAAAAAGAAAAGTACAACCAAATATATTTTTATCTATTAAGAAAAATGCAAGAAAAAGGCACTTGTTCAAGAAAAATCAGTGAATCGACAAACTAAATGTTTTAATGCAGAGTTATGTAACCTGATATTTATGTAAAGGTAAGTTAAGTTAATTTTACATTAACAGGACTTCTATCTGAATGCAGCAAAAATTATAACTGTCTGCTCACTCTGGCACTCTGTATAAAGGCTCTTGGTGGGAGTGACTGCAGGATTCTCATAAATTCCCACAAATGTTTGCTAAAGGAAATGTTTTTACTGCCTCTATTAAGCCGAAACCCAGAACAGTATGTCCGTGAACATGTGAAGGAACATTTTCTTCAAAATACTAAAAGAGGCTAAAATTAAAACAAAATCCAGCTCCAGAAATAAAACCGTCACAAAGTCTTCCTCCTCTGCTTCTTCCTGTCGATTTCATCCGCAGCCTCTGCAGGCACAGGTGATGGGAAGTGTTGGAGAACGAACGTAGGCCTGCATCTAATTCATCAGACACACTTTCTACTCACACCAGCTCAAGAAAGACACATCCTATGTTGTCCTGCACCGCCAGCATTCTCAGTCAACCTGAAATATGCTCATTTACAGGAGCGTGGTATTTTTGTAACACAAGCCTATGTTCCATTCATCTGTGTGTCTTTTTGCATCTATCCTAAAGCAGAGTTTCAATCATCTCTTTCTGGGACTGTTATTGTATTATTTTGAATATCTACTCCAGCACACTGAATTTTAAAATTTAAGTAAGACTATGAGGTTATTAGGTGACTTCTTAATTATTACATTTTTCCGACATGCCTACTTTAATAGACCAAAAGCTGTTGGACAAACCCAACCAGCTTAAATAAATTGCTCATATCATACACTTAAAGGTTGTTATGTCCACTGGAAGTTGAAGATGTTCTTTATAAGACAGAAACACTGTCCAGAAAGTGGTTGCAAATTACAGTTACAGGTTGTGATTAAGTGTTTGCAGAATGTACCATACTGTACTGTACTTTACTGTAGAAATGTCTCTCCAGCTTCCACCTAACTGTAATAGCTTTTTGATGATATATTAGTGAGTGCCAGATGCAGCCCTACTTGACCTCTTCTTTAATGTCATACTGTTTCCTGTTTCCAGCCCAATGTTTAAATGTCACAGTTTTAGATGAAGGTCACATCCTCCCTCTGAAAAAGAAGCACCCGTTTTCATTCAGTCGATTTAAAGTAGCATTTTTCCTGTTGATTCACTGACGGACAAAATCACAAACTGAGAGCCTGCATCTCTTTTCATTTCTACAGAAATGTGTTTTTGTGTCGTCTTCAGCTCAAGCTAGATGTGTCTTAATGAAATAAGGAATGTGGTGTTTGCTACTGCAGCAAGCGTGTTCATGTCCCACTTCCACACGTTTCACTTTCTTGCAAACACCACAGACCACAGGCCCGGGGGGCTCCTCTACACAGTGACTCTTGTGACTAATGACCCTCAGCGCAAGGAAACATTGAGCAGTAAATGTTGAACGCTCTGTAGTTTAGGATCTAATCTCTGCTTATTTAAATTGCATTGTGTCCTTTTATAGTTCCTCCCCTCCCTGTGTACTGGATTTAGGGCCGTTAATGGAGACTGTCCTCAACAGAAACACACCAGCTTTGGTTTTGTGTTAAAGCTTTTGTACAATATGTTCACTCACAAAGGCTGAAGGAAATCTCTTAATCAACCAGCAAAAATATATTCAAGGATCTTTTATTGATACCAAAAGAGCACAAGGTTTCCATCACTGTTTCATCATCAATATTTGAATAATTTCATAACTGCAATTGGAATTGCAGATCGTGTGTAATTTTTTTCTGTTCACATGTTTATCTTGCAGTTGCCAGCACCTCTAACCCTAAGGTGCATGCTGATTTTTCTTACTTGAAGAAGTGTGTGGTTGACTGTCCTGCAATGGAGAGCATGGATCATGTCACTTTTCCTGCAGTTAGTGTTGCTTTCTGTCAGCCTTTAAAGCTAAATGTCCTGTATCATGATCAGCATTTAGCAGCCTTAATTCAATCACAGCTGAACGACAGGCTTGACAGATCAGAAACTGCTCTTATGAATAGTTTTTGGAACAGTGATAGGTTTTCTGGAAGGCATTGACATATGCCTACCTTTGTCTTTTAGGGATGATGGGAGCAAAGACAGAAGACATTATTTATTTCAGAGATCAACTCAGGAAAATCCAGCTGAAGCTTTTTATGAAAACCACATAGATGATGAAAATGTGGACTAAGGTGTGTAGGTGCTTCTTAGTAATGATACTATTGTCACTTTAGAGATTTCCATCAGTTTCTTTGTGTAATTTGACAGTGGAGAGAGTAAAGAGGTGTTGTGTATTAGTCAAAGCTGAGTTAGAGTGTGGTATTTAATGTTTTGTCCTTGTACTCCTTGTGCTTCAAATCAGTGATCAGAGTGCTTACAGGTCTTAAGGACTTGGGTGGTTGCTTTAACTGCAAATCAAGCAAAATCAAAGTATTACAGAAGGTGCCAAGAGGTGTAAAATAGATTCACCAGCCTGTCTGTTTGGATTAACTGCAGATTTGCTTTGATTAAATCAATGCATGGAGGGCTAGGAACTCAAGGCAGCGGGGCCAAGTTAGGACAGCAAAGAGAAGGGTGAGTGCAGCAAGGCTAGACAGGATCTCTATTTTACTGTTTTCACTTCTCAAGGAGTAAGCGGTTTTATATCTATAGCCTTTAGGTTTTTAAAGACAATCACCTTGCTTCAGGAAACACATGTCCATTCCCATCACTGAAGTCTTTACTATTAAAAGGAACAGTTCTGAGTCTTGCCAAAATGCAATTTGAAATGTGAAAAGGGGTTTCCAGCACTAAACCTCTCATCCACCATCAGAATCAAAGAGGATGCTCACACTTTGGGGCAGGAAATTAAGTACATTGGATGCAGTTTGTGTGTCCAGATCAGCACGGTAAAGACAGCGTATAGTGGCCTCAGACCATCCGTCTGTGATGAGGACGGATGGTGGATGGGGAACTCCCACAAAAATACTTTATATGCCTCATCTCTGTCTGTTCAGACTCAACCCCAAAACAGTAACCAAGTGACTGTGATTTGATGCTATGCTGACTCATTTTGGTTTGGTCGGTGCCTCCCTGTTACTTGTTACAGTAGTTCTTAACCCTTTAGGCGCCATGGTCGCAAAATTGCGACAAGCGTCATTGCTGAATTAAACGGGCCATAGCTGTAAATACGGTGCTAAAACTAGTTATCACTTTACACCAGGAGATGACAGACACCTGTGGCACCTGAGCAGCATTTGTGGGCGTGTTTATGCAGACTTTGGAGTATAAACAGAGAAAAAGTCTGCCTCAGTCGAGGAGCCGAGGATGTGGTTGTAGTGGGAGCGGAGAGAGAGAAAGACAGCGATAATTTAGCGATAATAATAATGCCGAGAGTTTTTCTGTTGACAAAGTACTTGGTCAAGTACTGGCTGACTCAGATTCCGCGCAGGAACATTCACCCTGTGACGATGATGTTCAGTTGTCAGGTGAGCGCGAGTCTGCCGGTGCGTCTTTACGCAGCAGTAGCGAGTCTGCGCGCTGTGACAGTCACCAAGCAGTACATGCCTCACCACAGCGTGGCCGGGGGGGGAAGTAAATGTTTCTCAATTACAATATGGCTTTATCTCTAACCGTTTTCAAGCTACAGCCCTTTGGAATCTTGATATCAAAATCACATATTTTCTTGAAAAAAAATCTGGCGCTTAAAGGGTTAATACAGTATAAACATGTACATGTATATAAATAAATGTTCAGGTCTACCAAATCAAAGAATTACAAAGCGTCTTGGATCCCACTGTTATCAGTGTTTCTTCTAAAGACCCACAAAGATTAGATAAGTTGGTCTGCTGAGGTGCAAAAGCTACAGCTGTTTTCTCAGGCACATCCATCTGACCTAGAACTGTTACTGCTTGATGTCAATGTTGAGCAAAAACAAAAATACAGCTTGTAGATTAAATGAAATAAAACCTCTACAGTGAAACAAGACATGAACACCAGAACGTGAACTTGAAACATTAACATGGAACGAGAGACATGACACACGATGATCTGACAACAAGACAAGCGAAGACACGGACCATATATGCACAAGAGGTAACAAGGAACAGGTGAACACAATCAGGGCGGGACAAACAATCAGACAGGAGGGGAAACACACAATGGCAGGAAGTAAAGGGAGACGAAACATGAGGGAGAGTAGATTTCAAAATAAAACATGACACGCCAGAACAAGGGACCAGACACACGACATACAGAACTTGACAAGACAAGAACTAACAGGTTCATGTTATAACTGACAAGGAGACCAGTGACAGAACTTAAACACGCAGAACACCAGATGGTACAACAACACATGGCAGACCAGAAAATAAAACGTGACAAACATGAAAACCAGACTTGACAAGACCTAACCTGACATAGAAGACATCAGGAACATGAGACAAGAAAACACAAGAAAACAAGACAAGAACGAAACATGACACATCTGGGGTTGAGCTTGGAGACTTCACAGTACAAACTGAGGGGGCATGGATGAAATCCTGACAAAAAGACACTCGAGAGGAAACTGTATGATCCCGCATTTTGGAGAAAGAAAGTCTGGATACCATCACTTTAAGGTGTTTTTAAGTATGTCTTTCTTGAATGCCTTAATGTTGTGGAATAACTGGAGATGCCTCTCTTCCTGGTCCGATGGCAGTAAGTTGTTTCAGAAAAGTTATGGCAATAAAGCGGAGCCTCCAGGAAGAGCGCTGGCCTGTGAGGCAGTGTTGGTGAATGAGCGGCAGAAAGGAGCAGCTGTAAAGCTACAAATACATTTTTAAACCATCACATGCACCCCATAGTGTCTCTTTGTTTTTTATCAGAATTTGATCAGTTCAGTCCAGAAATATTTGGAACGCTCAGTGGAGATGAATAATTAAACTCTTTTAAAATCTTATCCCATTTTTACATGTGGGGAGCCAAAAGGAAGTCAGCTGGCCCTAGCATGGGGAGTCTTTGACGCTGGGCCCAAAACCAGGGAAGCATGAGGAAGTTTAGTAAAACTTACATTAATATATAAACCGTTCTCTGATCAGCTGCAGATTAGAGGAAGTGAATAGCAGCAGCCTGTAGTGTATGGTGCAGGTCAATAGTAGGACCAGAGGTTGCTGGGAGCTGCTGGCGGGGGGGGGGGGTTTGCACCCAGCTGCCGCCCATTCAAAATACAGAATATCAATGTTGCCTGACGGTAAACACAGCAGCAACTGCTAACTGTCTGAAAGCCTGAGGACCTTTACTGAGTACAATCTGGCTCTCCTTGTGTGAAACTGCTTAAAAGATGCAATGCATACAGTACAAGAATTCTTTACTATTGAATTCTGGGAGGTGTTATTGGGCCAGAGCAGAAAACTGGGCATCACTTTATTCAACCCAGGAACACTAATTAAACACAGACAGGGAAAAACCCAGTTTGGTGTTAAAAACATTTCGTCTCTCTGTTCTCCTTTGAGCCTTTCACTTTTTTATGTGGGCCTCACAGCTGATCCATTGTTTTTCCTCCAGCATAGAGTGAGAGAATGAGTGACAGAAAGAGTGTGTTGGGTAGAATGAAAGTGGGAACGAGAAAAAAGAAAATAAGACAATGAGAGGATGATAAATTGAGACAGAGAAAGAGGCAGGCAGGCTGGCTGACATGCAAATATTCCCCAGCGGAAGGAGCTGTCCCTTGTGATAGTGATCCTGTCATTTGAGCGAGAGCCCGAACAGAAGCGGACGGCATTCAACAGAACAGGACAGTTTATCCTGTTGGGCAGAGCGAGAGCGAGGGGGACCGCTGCCACGAGTCACACCGAGATGGAGGATATACATTCAAGTCTGTCAGGGCAGAGCTCCTTAATATTTGATAGTTGAGTCATATAGTTGTCAATAGTTATCTCTGCTTAAAATAAATGACACACACTTCATAGAAAACATCTTTAGTTGACGAAAATGGACAATTAATCAGGTAGCCAACTTCCACAAAAGAAATGAATACCAACCATTCACTTCTTGTGCCTTCTAAAAAGTGACAAACTTTTTAATTCTAAATCAAATATAATACCATTTTTATTCGATCATTCCTCTTTGTCTGCATTTGACTTGGATTCATGAATCTTTGCCACTGTAGCTACGGAGAGGACAGAATGAGCAGTGGAGAATTCAAAAAGCTTTGTTGTTAAAAATAAGAACTAAACAGGTATTGTGAGTTTTCTAAGCATGAGCCACTGATCATCAACAACACACATAATGGAAAATCAAGCTCTGTGAGCTTTCTGAACTTCAAACTTCTCGTGTTCACAGTTTGTACCTTTGACTTTTGACTTGTTTTTTTATCGAAGACAGATATTTTCCAGTGCAGTTGTTCATATTTTGTCCTCTTAGCTTAGCTTAGATCATTTAGATGGGAGTGTTTCTTGTTTCACAAGGCAGAGACAATTTGAATGAAATGATTTTTGATATGGCTGAGGTGGAAAATAAATATATTGTCAAAAACAAACTGGGACAAAGTGGAATGGAAACCAACATTTGGAATAAATGATGACGTTAATGAAGCAACCTTGTGCTCCACTGAAGACACACCAACGTCTAAGATTATTTGACTTCCTAAATTAGACATTTCGCCTGAAAATTACTTTCTTTTTTTTTCTTGTTGAAAAGTTGAGATGGTTGAGGCAATTATATAAGCTTCCCTCATCCGTTCCAAAGTGGAACCACTGTGCTCTGACGGTGTACTGACTGTCATTCTCATGCTCCATTCTGCTTTCAAATTACCATATTTTACACAAAAACATGCCATGACACCCAACTGGAGAATTAGCAGCATCAACTGACAAACCAGCAAGTCCCAGTATTTCAAATATTTTCAGTTTTCAACAGCAGTGGATGGAAACATGCATTGGTTCACATTTATTTTGCTGATTTGATCCAAATTTGCATAACATTCAGATGGAAAGTTGTCGTTATGGATTTTTACTTCGGGAACCATCTGTGCCCAAAGTAACAATTCCCATCTCCCATAATGCACAGATGAACCGATATAGAAAAAAAACATTGTAACCTTTATTAACATGCAGAAAGTCCCATGAGCTTGGTTGTAAAAGAGGCTACTGTTTGATAAGGTGGCACAGAAAAGAAAATTATTATTACTATTTATTCTATTTGGTCTCTGTAATTAATTTATCCATATTAAATTGCTCCAAAAAGTTACACACTGCAGTTCTTAGTTGTCGTACAACACACCCTGAATCTGAAAAGCAGCCAGAATGCAAATGATCACAGAAGACACATTAGGTCAGTTTAAAATGTGTTTCTGCGGGGCTTTTATGCTGCAGCAACACAGCTTGAATTCCTAATTTATGGTTTTGAGACAGTCCAGCCTCTGCTGGATCCCAGTGTGACCAGATTACATGTGACTGTCTGAGTCTGGATCAGGGCAAGATGATAACTTTGTGTTGTGTTGGGCTGAAATGTTTGAGAACCCCTGACCTATGAGGCGTAAGAGGGGAGTGTTAAATCTGACAAATCCTTGACTCAAAGGTATTGAACTCAGAGGTAAATCTGTCAAGAGGGCTGATAACAATGTAAACAAAGCTGAAAAGTTAAATCAATTCACACCTTGCAGAAAAATACTGCTGCTGCTTCTTGGTCCTCCACTCATGTTCAAGTATAGATCCAACTGGACTATGTACCACCTGATGACTGATGTATATACTTTTAAGTTGTTCACAAAGGAGTTCTTATACAACGCACAGACAATCTGTTAGCTCCTTTTTATCCTCCTCAGTGTGAAGGTCTTAGTGTCTTGAAGAGGATTTAAATGTTCTCATGTCAAATAACAAAGTAAAGAAGAAATAGCTTGTGATTTTAAAAGTGTCAACACTAAGATTGAGAGTATGTATGGTTAAATGTTTGCTTCGGATGAAACAAGGGCACAGATTCAATGAAACAGTTTAAGTAATGCTTAATAAAGGCAGAATTAGTTAGAGAGCATTTTGGAAAAAGAGCATTATATTCTGCAGGGTTCCCAGCTGTCGTGTGACTTCCATCACACCTCACACTGCTGTTCAAGGTGACAGCTGCAGAAAATACTGAGAATGTCAGCTGCTCATATACTGTTAAAGAAAATGTGCCTGCATAATCAATTTATCCTCCCACAAAAAAAAAAAGATGATGGTGAATGATGATTAGAAGTTGTGTCCTGTGTCAGATACACTCATCACAGAACCAGCAATTACATATAGACTTCACCTGATTTAAGTGTTAGAGTGTAGATGGCCATGAACTATGTAACAATAAGCACAAAATAACATTTTGCAATATTTACAGCATGTATGAGTGAACATAAGGGATTCCCCTGGCCTACTTAAGTTGCCACACCTTCTTTTTCATGAGCTACTTGACCCACTGAAGGTCCTGTTTATAGAAAATGTGTGAGCTTAAATGAATGATCTGACTTTAATAAAACTTTAAATCGGGGATATAGAATATTGGCATTTCTGCACACTACTTTGTGCATATGAAATGGTCACGTCGGTAACTGAGGTGCCTCCGTCATTCAAAAAGATACAACAAAAACTGAACCTCCTGCTCACAGCCAGAAACCTTTTTAAGGCCTTGCTCTGTCATTTTCCCAGTCTCCTGCCTCCTCCTTGTTCCTCCACCCTCAGTCAGACCATGTATTGCTTCACAGAGTGGGCCTCTCTGTAGGGTCTTTCTAAGGGGCTGAAACCCGACACAGTGTTTTCCTGTCCATATAACTGCACTGCCTTGCCAAATTTCATCACCTCATTCTTAATAAACAACATTTCCAGTGAAGCCTGATAAAGCCTGGTCCCACTGAAGCTGAAAAGGTTGATAATGACAAAAAAAAATCTTTTCTATGTCAAAATAAGTTTTCAAAAGCTAGCAGAGCAGTATGGTACAATTTAACAGAACAAGTGCTTTCCAAAAGAAAAAGGGTGAAGCAACCAAGCAAAGCCAAAGAAATCTGACCTGTCATTTCTATTAGCCTCGAATTTAGCAGCTGTCACTGAGTCACCCACTCAAAGTCATATTGATCAGTAAGGCATTGATCACTGACCCTTTCAAACTGTAGCTCCCTTCTGTAAAAAGCCAAAAGTACACAGTAACACAATTATAACTACAGTGTAAGATATTTCCTCTGTGAGAAACCATCCAGCGTGTTATTAAAATCCATGGCTCTGAGCACATCTCTACATGCATATATCTAATTATGTACTTGTTGTGCTGAAAGGGATGCTTCCCTCTTAATATGAGATGTTGTCCACATCCCAGCGCTTTTGCAGATTGTGCGCTGTGGTGGTTCGCTGGACAACAGCTCCTCCTCATGTTTCTTTCCAAATAAGATCACAATAATCATTGTGTGTCTTCTGCATCTTCAGGAAACACCTTTTATATAGTCAGTTGAATCATGTTTACTACACAAAAGGCAAATAAATGACTTCATTTACTTAAGTTTTGCTCTTGATTCCTGTTAATTGCAATTTAATTGATTTGGTCCCTATCGCAAAACAAGGTGAAGGTATCTGCAACATAGCTAGTTATAGTACAACACAAGCAAATAGTCTTGTTTGTTTTCAAATAAAACAAAAACAAATACACACCTGGCCTTTGACATTTTTACAGCAGTTTCACATCAGCTTTATCCACACACACATTACCACGTGTGTGTTACGGGCCATGCAGGCAGCCTTTCAGCCCACACAAGTGGCGACTTAACAGTTTTTTACAACTTTTTTACAACATCACTCAAAACATTTTGTCCTGTCTTGCAAAAAAACAGTAAAAGTGAAATAACACAACTATTGCCACAAATGCTAACTAGCTAGCTCAAGGTAGCTAACTCACCAGGATACTCCACGTCACTGGAACGGCACTTTCTACAGCCACTCTAAGTGATTTTCTCTGAAGATACCGTCACATCAGGATTTTTTTCTTCACTCATCTACTTCCTGCTCAGCAGATCCTCACCTGTGTGAGCTGATGGTGAGGCGTTTAGGGAACATCTGTAAATTGTGCAGAGGAAAATAACCCGGGTTACGTGTCCAACACACGTCATCGCAATTGACTATCGTGATGTTTAGTCTGATGGAAACCAGAGCACAACATAAAAATGAGTCATTCTCATTCCCCAAATCCAAGGATGTCCAGTGTTGCACTCCAACAAGAACTGATTTATTAATCAGTGAGTGGAGAATAGAGCGAGGCCAAAACATTACGTTAACTTTAGGTATTATATTCGGTTACATCAATAGATTTTACTTTATGTTCAGTAATGGGAGTGGTTTGGTCATCTTTTTTGCGTTGTGCCTTTCACACATTGGTGAAAGAACATTTGCTGTGATCTGACACGAAGCATCTAGCACGGGCAGGGCGACCTGCGATGGAGTCGAATTCCCAGCTTGAGTTATTGTTTCGGTCCCCTCCCGTCAGCATGTTAGCGCTGCCACTGTGAGCACGCTGACATTAGCATTCAGTTTAAAGCTCCCGTGTGCAATCTCACAGCTGCTAGTATGGCGGTACGCTGTTCGTCTTATTTAATCACACAGTGCTGCTGTTCGTCCAAAAACAGGATCAGGGAGCGAGGAGTGAGATGAAGAAAAACCTTTGACTGTGTGCTTCGCTCGGCTCCTAACAGGATACCTCACCCCGTTTTATGTCCTGTATTAAACATATTTGCATGTACTGTTCACATCGACTGCCTCTCTCTGTTCACGTCATGCCCACTGTTTGCTGCAGCCTCACAGCTGGAGGACAGCGGTGACAGAGCAGTTGTATATTGGCGATTGGTTTGGGCAAAGTCAAATCCTCCCTCACAGAAAATGGCAAACACAAAGTCAGCGTCAGAGTGAATAATGAGTGGAAACCAAATGGCCTTTCAGTCTGAATATCAGGCTGTGTTCACCCGGAGCCATGAGAAGATCACTCCTGAGTATCAACAGCACCACACTGCACACCTTTATCAGTCTTTCTAAACACCACTGGCACACCACTCCTTCCCTCAGTCTAGAAGAGCAATATTTCTTGTCACACAGAAATAAAGTTTAGAATGGATTATTTACCCCCCCTGCCAAAACTACTTAGAGCTAAAGAACAAGTCAGAGCGAGAGACGGGGCCAGGGAAAAGGAAGGTGTGGGAGAAAACAGAGAGAAATTGGCATGCAAGCGTTTGTCCATGGTCGGGCAAAGATCGGTGAATCGATAGGCTGATGGAGGGCTGACAGAATGACAGCTCCATGCCGATCGCTGAAGGACATCGAGGAAAAGCGAACGAGTCGGGGAGAGAGGAGGCGATAAAGAAACAGAGTGTTAGCGGAGGCAGGAGAAAGAGAGAGAGGAAGAGAGAGGAAGAGGCTGACAGCCAGCAGTAATGAATGATAATTGTTCATCAAGTGGACGCACTCAGTATGTGGGGGCGAACATTCACACCAGTCATTTCTTCAGCCTTCTACACATCAGCGTCACGCCCGTCAGCACACGTGTACACACACACACACACACACACACACACACACACACACACACACACACACACTGTTGCTGTAGGAGCTGCCTTCTACTGACAAATAGGCATTGAAGTACCTGCAACGACCTGAGTCTGCACTAATATAAGCACCACAAGGTCATGTTTATAAAATAAGTTTGAGAAATCTTTGGTGATGGCTGATTTTTCTGCAGAGACTGGCTGAAGTGAGTATATGCTGCCCAGTTCAGTGAATGAGATCTTTTTGGCCTTAGTTTAAAAGACAAATAATAATTTTGGGCTGGCAGCATCATTAGCAAGAAGCTGGTTAAGTTGCAGTTTATTGCAACATAATTTCCCCACATGTTCACTTTTTTTTTATTAAGCTGACAAAATAGTTTTACCACAACAACCATTTAGCAGTTGTTCCTGAAGTTTGGATCATATCAAATGGTCTCCATCAGCATTTGGAATCTGTGCAGATGTCATGGAACTGTAATTTTTCTGAGCACTTTCATGAGTTCATGAAAAGGTTATTTTTGTTGATTTGCTTATTAGTTACTTTTTTAGAGAAATTAAAAAATGAATTCCATTAAACATTGTAGATTAGTTTGGGGACAGAGAACAGCCTTAACTTCAAATGTTCAAATGTGGATTTGTCATCCATTCAAAGACCCATAATTTGCCTGTGTACCATCCTGACCTCCTGTACTTTGCACTGTACTTATTAATGTCACCCTGCTAATGTCATCAGCACTTAATGCTTCCACAGAATGGAGAAAGCTGATACAGAAATACTTCATCTTAAAAAAAGAAAATGAAATGTCTCTATAAAAAAAAACAAATAAAAAAAGTGCCCTGTCAAACTTTGAGAAGCCAGTGAGGGATCATGTTCTAATCACACATCTTGCCATTCCTACAGGTTATTTGTGGTGTCTGTTTTAAAGTGGTTGTGAAATCTGCGCAGATATTGTTCCACCCTGAGCTCCTCATCAATAGGAGGAGACACATGGTTGTCTGTGTTCCAACAGTGGAGTTAGCAATTGAGGAAAATGCCTAAACAAAAAACACTATGATTATAATGCCATATAATTGCCTATATCAGAGAATGTTGATGGTGTACACCATGAAAATTATGCAGCTAATTTTTTTTATTTAAGCTCTGGTGAACACTCCTCATTTAAATATTGTTCTCTAAATAAGAATCCTCAGTGAATTAATTATATTTGGTTGGATGTTGGGATCCTGGATGTTGACCACAACATTAATGTTGTGTAAGATTTTTCAATCATCCTGACCTGAAAACAGGGTTAGGGTTAGGGTTAGTTTTTCTGCTGTATGTTACACTTGCTTTGGTTCTGAATATTGCCTCAGTCTAAATGATTAACTCCTACTTTTCCTAATTATATAGAATTAAAAAGTCTCTTTTTCAGCCTGATGATTTGTCTGTGAATTTAAATGCCACTATACACATAAACCTACCATGTCCTGATTAATGTAGATAGCTGCATATGACTGTAACTTGGATCAAACCATTTCCCCCAAATCCCCAGAATTATGAGAGCTGTGGTTTCAAAATGTATCCCAACAATTCAAAGTAATTCAGACAAGTAAGTACTGTAGCAGAGAAATCATAGTCAAGTTAACTGTTCGTTCTAAAGCAAAAACATGTATGTATGTATAAATGTAGCCTGCAGTGATTTTATGTAGGTTACATATCCTCATTTTCACTGGTATCCCTCTTGTGTAATTAAGCATGAACATTTTAAAATATTCAGATGTATAAAATGCATCACAACTCATTCCTCCATCTTCCCTCAAGCTAGCTTTGTCAGTCCGAAGGTCATTCTGTAACACTACACAGTTTGTCAGTGCAGTCAAAAAGCACATCTTTATTCTCAGTGTCTCAGAACAAAGGTAATCATGTCATAGAGCAGAACACAACAGACTATTCACAGCACACTCAAATGCACAGATACCGAGTAAAAAGTAATGTCAACAGTCAAGGGCAATATTTCCTGGATAGGTCACATTCACTACAACTGTTGGCAATAAATTCATAAAAGCTTTCTTTTACATGTCAGTTTCTATAACACTTATATATCATATGTCATTTATCATGTAATGAAGGCTCATCATTGGACACGTTGCTAATGATATTTTTTTTCACTATACAGAGGGATCAGTTTGCAAGATGAAAAAAAAAACTATGAAAGGAGTGGGCCAAAGGTGAAAACTGAAAGGATATAAAAAAGATAGCAAAAGGAATGGAGTCGACGCAAAGGGAAGAGAGGGAAAAAAAACATTATGAGGGAGGGAAAGAGAAGTAGCTGCAGAAGGAGCTAAATTCAGACATGAAGAGAGAAAGAGACTAGAGATGCCATGACTGCAAACAGCGACTCTCTGAGCCACGACTATCAGAAACATGGGAGCAAGTAGAAAATGGGAGTGCACAGGGAATCGACTCAACATCATCATATCCTGAGGACACAGACTTAGAGAGGAGGTTTGCTCTTGCTGTCTTGAAAATAATGAAATAAAAAGCAGCAGAGTGCAAGCTGACCTGGCTTGATCTCTGCAATCTGCTTCAGGATATTGCGCATTGGAATAGAGAGGCCCGGCGACGAGACTTCTCTTAATGGGTACGACTCATTTTGAAGCTCAGAACAAAAGGTCCGGAAATCTTTGAGGTGTCTCTGAGGAATTTTAAGGATGCAGGAGATGTAAAAGTTTGTAATCTCGCAGGATGTTTGCCCAGCATTTGATGGTGGTAGCTCGAGGGATGGCAGGTCTTAATCAAAGCCTGGCAATGGGATGTGACGCACACGCAGACACACACGTTGACGCTAATACTTGCAACCGTTTGCCACCTGCAGGTGTGTAGGAAAATGGTGACATTAACATTTTTGTATCAGCTGCAGTGTGAATATCTTTGACACAACTGATGCTTCTGATGTAAACTAGTCCTACTAGGTTGGTTGAAAACTTTTTAATAGAGCATTAATTAATCAAGTATGCTATCAACCTGAACTTACAACCACCTGGAATTAAAGCAACATGTACGCATAATGCATACATTTGAAATAGTACTTGTGTTGAGGGGAACACAGCTTGCAAATATCCCCTCAGTACACACATTAGAAATAACTTGTGCTTCCTGGGAAAATTGCAAAAATCCTTCTAAACATAAAGCAAACATTAAAGCATTGGGGTACACAGTTTGTGGCAGGGCAATGGATTTAAATGCAAGTACACCAAAAAGAGTGTTTATCATCACCAAATGCATTATATACACATATAACACAGTCCATTTGAACACCGTCGTGACAAAGTATTTTCTTTCTCACAAAGGTAGAATTTATTGCAGGTCTGTGGTTTTGGGCTGCAGTGTAATCCCAAGGCACAGACCTGCGATAAATCTGGACTTGCCTATTGTCGTGCTTCACAACACCAATCTGTTGCAGACACCTGGCCTGTAAAAATGTTCTGGGGGTAATGTGGTGGGCAAGTTTCCTCAGGAAGCACAACCCCACAGGATCTGTACAAATCAAACATCACCATTCAGACTCAGCTTGTACAAATATTAATTTTTTAAAAGGCGGTTGTGTTGTGTTGGAATCAGTGCTGTACTCATTCATCTAATGTGAAGAGCTGAAGCCATGTTCATCTAAATGGAGAAAACTGATGTAACCCTGGTATAGTTTTAATCTATTACTTAATCCTATCACTGATTTTTACTATATGTCTAGAAAAAATCTAGAAACTAGTGATACAAAATTTCACTAGACTGCTAGAAAAAGGATATATTTAATGCCTCATGGTATAAAAACAGTAACATTTTCATCACTGCTGAACAGTGATTTCTCTTTAATGTGTTAGGAAGGGAGGGGCACATCTGCAGTACCACATACAGAGACTCTAAACTCCTTGAGCACAATGTATCTACAATTTGCATATAAAAGTCAAATTATACATTAATTAAAATAAATGAAGAAATAAACGCATCACAAGTTTTTGTTATAATAGCATGTATTAGCAGAGAAACCTACCTTAGAGACCTTATAAAAAGACAACCCAGTGAACAGCACATGGGCTGCATGCTGAAGGTTACCAGCAGGGAATTGGCTGGCATATGGCTGGCTGGTCCACCACAGACACCTCCGGTCAGCAATCAGCAGTGTGGCCAAAGTCCTGCTGCTGATAGGAAAACTCCTCATGCACACGTGGAAAGTTCAAACAACTTTATACATCTGTCTTTGTATGCAATGCACTGACTGATTTAATGAGAATGACATTGGTGGAGGTCCTCAGAAAATACAGACAAAAGTTATAATTCAGCGAAAAATTAAGAATATGAAGTCACCATCACAATGAACTTCTGTAGTACTGTTTCTGTGTTACAGAAGTGATTTATTTTAGGTGATAAAGGCCACTGTGATAACGTTTTCACCAAATTAAGAACTAAGTCTCACATAATGAGATGATTTTCTGCAGGTCAAAAGTCAAATTAATTCTGTGGTGGAGTGTAAAAGTGAACTGCAGGTTATTTTGATTGCTCATATGCCAAGAAGCCACAAACCAGACCCTTAGAAACAGAGAGCTGTGTCAATGGAGGATCACAACACAGTGCAGAGATGTATCTCACAGTGGTGACAAGCTGGTGATTTAGATGTATTGTTTTCAGGAAAATATTCCAAATATAATTTAACATGCCATAACATTCTTTTATTCTATTAAAACTCTGATTGCATAGTAAAAAATGTAAATTAAAGAAAAAGCTTGTTGGCCTTTTTAAGTCATGGCTCCACCGCAGCTCATGTGGTAGTCAGTCACATCCTAATGTTTTAATCTTTTTGACTTTCAGATACAAAAAGGCTGTTCTGTACTGAATATCAGTCCATCTACCCATTAACTTACTGAGGTGTAGCCATGCATGTGGAGAACATGAGGACGTAAATGAACAGACTTTTTATTCACGTGTGCTCGGTTACGTCTGTTAGACTTACAGGAGAATATCAGTTTCCACAGAAGTTAATGATGATTGTGACAAAGTCAGAAATATATAATATAATAATATTCCACCACAGAATAATATACTAGTGTACCAAAATATACACATCTGTTAATCTGAGTAATGTGATAAACAGATGAATATACAGCTCATGAATTAGTTTTATGTGAAGATCTATTATTTATCTTATATAAGTTTTATAAGTTTTTATTACTTGGTAAATTACCTAAAACACAGTTTTTGGAATTGAAATGATCTCTTAAGTGTTTTGTTTTTATCTTAACAGAGTTTTTCCTCTCTCTTATGTAGGGTTAGGATCGAGTCACATTTTAACATACAGAGGCAGTTTCACTCCAACCATTAAGATCTTTTATTGATCCCACAGTGGGGAAATTTCACTGTTACAGTAGCTCAAAAAACACACAGTAAAGAAAAAGACATTAAATAGCAGACAAAATAGCACATAAAGACACACAAAAAAGACCAGTATGTACAATAAATAGTAAAACAACAGAAGAAAGAAACAGTATTTATATACACACAGCCTCACCTAGTTTGATGTGCAGTGGTGAGGTGTCATTGCACAGGTGCATATGGATAAATAGCAGATTACAGTTTAAATAATGAGTGGAATGGGAAAAAAAGGAAAAGGAAAATTCATTAACTGCTGAACACACATGGAAGTTTGACAATAGATGTAGCAAGTGACAAGAACATGATTGGAGGTTAAATAAATGTAAATAAAATAATACATTGTGAGTCAAAGTCTTGTCTTTGTATTCCTCCATATTCCACCCCTTAACCTCCATTGTCATTAACTCGGAGTACTAATACTGTAGTCTTCAGCTCCACACGCCTCCATCAGGAACCACACAGACTCTTGACAACTTTTCTGGCATGTGCAGCAATACTCCTCAGCACCTTTAAACAGACTTAGGAGTGTAAAATCAGTTTTGGTTTGAGGTGTTGATTGTAGCTGCTGTGACGTCAGAGGTAGTTATTGAGAGCTTGATTTTTGACTTTGTCTGACTGCACTCATAGGCAGCGGTACAGTTACTCCTGCAGTCCAAATGCATGTGGTCATGGTTTAATATGGCATAATACACACATACAAAAACACAACATTTTGTATACTTCAGTTCTTCCCATATGGGAGAGGTGATCCATGAAATGCGAGTCAGTGTTCTGCTCTCATGATGAACAACCAGAAAATGCTTTAAAGTGAGGTCTGTGGGAAATATTCATTCAAGTGGGCTACTAAATGTGCTTCTAAAAGTGATGGATCACTCTGTTAATTCCAGCAGGTTGGATAAAAAGCTATTCAATAGACACCCTGAATTACAAATGTACTCCGCTCCAAAAGTTTTGGAACGGTGAAGCCAATTCCTGTAGTGCTGCTGCAGACTGAAAACATTTGGGTTTGACATCAAAAGAAAAATATGAGACAAGAGATCAACATTTCAGCTTTTATTTCCAGATATTTACATCTGGATCTGACACAAAACATAGAAGATACCATTATTTGTAATGAAAAACTACATTTTTAGGTGAACAATAGTATTGGGTCAAGTGTCTCATTCAATCAAGAGGAATAAAATTTCAAAATGAGTAAATGAAAATGAGCTGCCGTGTTTTAAAGCACATATTAAGCACATTTATACTGCTGGTTGTCTGTTCTGAGAGGTCATTTCTACCTGACTCAAAGACCTAAATTTTTTTAAAACCAATCTCTGTTCCTAGCAGTCAAAAGACACACAAAGGGAGGCAGCAGAGAGAGAGATAGAAGCAAAGGGGAGAAAAAAACCTAGAGGGTGAGAGAACTGTGACAGAACCTCGAATGGAGAGAAATCAGCGATGTGTGAAAGCATATTCCACAATCAGGGCCGTGCTTTGTGAGGAGACAGAAGAGGCAAGAAGAAAAGAGCAGAATGTGTGAGTGATTTTCTGGAAGCAAAGAACGCATCTGAGCGCTCCTCCAAGGTCAGAAATGTAACCCCAGAGCTCGTGCCGGAGTGACCACTCGATGTTGGCGCGGTGGTGAGGCGGCCCTCAAGGACACAACACTCATATGAAGCGGCTAAACTCAATATTCTATAAATATTGAAAAGGACAGAAGAGCTAAAGAAAAGAGCAATCATCAAAGGAAATGCAAAACAGAGAGAAAGAGCACAATTTCAGAAAAAAATGCAAAGAGCAATGCTGCAAAACGACACAAGTGATACCAGGAGGAGTGATGTAATCTGGCCCCAGCTGATGAACAGACTTCATGTCCATTTGTTTCTGTTCACTTGAGCTGATTTCTTGTCGGGGTGAGGGGCCTTGTACTTGGTTTGTCTTCATTAGTTGGAAGCATAAAAGACACAGAAGCAGCTTGGAAGCAGGTGGAATTTTTTTCACCTCAAATAAATTCTAATATTTAAGGGTTGTTTTATTTTTCACTTACTTATTGCTTGCATCTATCCCACCCATGTTTGTTGCCATTTATGGCTTTTGTTCTGTTGCTTTTGTCCATGCATGTATGTACTGTAGGCAGCTAGCGATGTGGAACACCGTGTCAACATTTTTAATCCAGCCTGCAGAGCTCTGACTGGACTGCTTTTCTTATAGTGAGCAAAACACTAGACCATGGAAATCCCTGAAAATCAAAGATGCTGGCAGTGATTAAGAGTTCTGACACCAGGCTGGGTTTTTTTTTACTTACTGTAACCTTTGTAGGCTTAGATCAATACCACTCGCATACCTGTACTTTAATTATTATGCTTAGTTTTGCACAGAGACAATGAGTAATGGGAAACACCTAGACCCGCTCTGTCCAACGCAAACTAAATCCACTTATCAGCACCTCTCATGCTCCCTAATGAACATGTTATGTCTGGTTTGTTCAATCTGCACAAAAAATACACATTGTGGTATTACACACTGGGTTCTGTGCTGGATGAATTGTCTGGGATGGGAAGATAACTAGCAGCTGGCAAGAGCTGGTATCTCACCAGTTCTTCAATATGGAAATTTTACAGAACATTAAAGTGTTCCTGAACGAGCGCTTAAGGCAATAATATGCAGACTGAAGTGGTCGTGGAAGTGTTTGGGATGGATGTTTCACTGGGAGAGAGCAGCAGCGGAGAAGAGAAGATGTTGTCATCCCACGTCCTGTTCTTGCTCCTGGATGGAGAAGACATGAGGCTGCTAATGAGAGCAAGAGACGAACTCTGAAGACGAACAAGACGAACTCTGAGGTCCCACAGAGGGACAGCTGTTTGACCAGGTGGAACAATCCACTCTTTCAATTTAACAAATGAGTTTCATTTCAGCCTGCGTCTCTTTCTCCACTGTGTTCGATCTCCTTGGATATCTAAAACAGTTATTAAATAAGAGAAACTGAACTGTGACCTTGAATGGGTGGAAAACTGTTGCACGGTCATCAGTGACATCTGAACGGCTACAGCTGAGAACTGAGCGCACACTCAGTTTGTGCTCCCGTCTGTGTCGACAGCAACAGCCACCCAACAGGCGAGCAGTAAACTGTGTGGTGACTGACAGCAGCCCACATGGCTGAATGCGACCAGGTCCATCAGGCAACGCCAAAACCTTCAGCAGTTGGAGGATTGTCTGCATACTGGTCGCTTTTTTTATTCAAATACCGCCATCTGGGAATTGTTGCTGTTTTCTGTAGTCAAAATGTTTTTGGTTGCCAATAAGGTCAACAGTTTAATTCACGGCTACTGATCTGTTATTTCTGAATACATTAGATAATAATTGGAATGGTCAAACGTTTGGCCAAGCACACAAAATGTCACTTTAAAATGATTGCATAATATCTTCCCATTTCACTGCTTATGAATCATGTTATCATGCTGGCACTTGTTGCATGCAAACTCAATAATACTCTCCACACAGGGATACAGATAGATCACGCTCAGTGGTGTTCTTAATTTGAGTCACGGTAGAAGTTAAGTCAGCAAGTGAGGATTAACATTTTAAAAGTTAATGTTGTTGTTTATATCACTGACATTGTGTAAGTTAAGCACAGAGGCAGTTTAAGGATTTCACCTTATGGTGAGCTTAGCATCAGAAAAAGGAACACGAGTTATCCTATTCAAAGCTCAAGAAAAAACACCAGTGCTGGTTTGCTGTGTGGACTGTGGACTGACAGAGAGGCAAGCTAAAAGGGGTTTCTATGGGCCCTCCACATTTTGTATTTCAGCTGCCAGTGACTTATAATCTATGCAAACATGCTGGTAATCCCACTATGGATAAATAATGAAACTAAATGACACTAAAAAGTATTGTTTATTTATTCATACTCAAATCATCTGATACCTACACAGACCAGTCAGGAGAAGTAAACGTCCCTCAAGTTGGGTTTTCACCTTCAGTGTGGAAAAATAAAGGATGCATTTTCAATGAGGGTTCTGGTTGGCAGTCTGGGGGACCTTCACCATGAGACCTGAGATTTGAGATTAAGCATCAGACACTTCATTTCCTGCATTCTTGTGAATTATTAGGCACTAATGTGCTTTTTATTAATCAATTTAAAAGTCCTCTGCTACTCTCAACATGAATAATGTGAAAAAAAAAGAGTGAAAAAAAAACTGGATCCGTTATATAAAGGATTAAAACATCGATTAAGATATATGAAAAAAAACTCATAAATTGCTGTTGGCTAAAGTGTGTATTGTTTTCAAATGATCATCGCTGAGTCATCAGTTACCTTCCCGTTTCTATCCTCCCAAATACACAGAGAGAAGAGAAAGAACTTTATCCAATAATCCACTTGGTGGAAGTGAATCTGGGTAAGTCTGGGGTTTCATGAATTCAGTGGCTACACTTTGCTCCTCTGACTTTGAAAGTCTCCTGCTGAGTATCACTTCATGTCGGACAGTCCTCCATGTTCTCATCCTCCCTGACAGGACTGACGCACTCGGGCTCCGTCTGCCATTCAGATCTGTATCTGGCAGAGGCAGATTTAGGCCATTTTCCCACTTTAAAAAAAAAAAAAAATGCAGGTTTGGTTCTCTGTAACCATGGCAACGATGATGCTGAGTGACAACTTATCTGTCATTCCTGTCATGTCTCTGAAAATCCTTTGGTTTCATTATTTGTCATGTCATCCAGGCAAATGAAGACTTGGCGTATGTATTCGAGCAGAGAAATACAGGAGGGACAGAGACAATCCTGAATGGAGGACAAATACTTCGAGGATCCAACCTAGAAAATGGAAATGTAGTTGGGATAAAAGAAAATGGCATGCAGTTCAACATGACATATATAACAAGCTTTAGAACAGCTTTTACAATACACACATTCACAACTGGGTTATAGGTGGGCTGTCTATATATATTTGAGTGGTGTAAATGTTTAAAGCGCCCCGTCTGTTTGAAAACATCTGCATTTTATTCATTGAATAATGTCCTCCTGTAGAGTAACAACAGATCTACATTGACACTTCGAGAAAACCCCACAGGATACTAAAAAATATAAAAATCTATAAAAATGACATTTTCTTAAATGAGGTTGTAAAATATCTAAACTGCTCATTAACCTTAATGTAAACCTCATCAACTGTGTTGCCATGGCACACGTTGTAGGAATGTGAAGAAAATTTCTTTAATTAATTCATCAACAGCCTCAGTACAATTAAGCCTGAAATGTTGTGACTTCAATTTATCATTATTGTGGAGGCTGTCAAATCAATAGTTAAATGAGTCCACCAGTGAAGTGCTTAAATGATATAAACTGAGCTCGAGTGATAACAGCCATGTCTGTCTGGGACATTTGGACACTTGGGTGTGATATGATGTATCATAAAATATCAAGTCTCAAGTCTGAGCAAAATACTATCTAAGAATTTCTGTTATGGATGAAAGTCTAACAATTCAAGGATCAGTGCAGTTTTTGACTGCTGCCTTTACTTTGGTGCGTTCTTGAATCTGCATTCTAGGACAAATGAATCACTGATGAGAGAAATTTGCCTCCAGATGTCAAGTTGATGACAGTTGGACTAAATTATTCATAAAACTAATTGTGTCAGTTTAAGAGGAGATTTCTCTTTATTTCTCTTTATACTTAAAAGACAGTAAACATCCACACATGGGCTGTAAGAGCCCAACTATCCAAATAATCCATGAATAAGGTTCAATGAAATGATGTAAGACTAACCTTTACTCTGTATTAGTTGATTTCATCTTGATGTTTAAGATTAAAAGCGAGAGTCAGATGGTAGAAAGTGAATAGAGAATAAAAGCAGGCTCAAAGAGAAATATGAATTGGATTTCTTTTTGATATGCTGACAACCTGGAGATCTGAGGTGGGGAAACGATCCTGGGTGTGACCTTTTTGAGCTTTTTCGCCCTCTGACCCCCCTCTGTGTGTCTGACACAGTTCACTGCTTTTCTAACAGGCTTCAAGGTCTCTTATCATGCTGCTGCATGTCACACTGCTGCTTGTCAAACTATTCAGTATGATGCCAGCTCACCAGCTACCTGACCTCTTCCATATCTGCCTGATCCTGTTTTTATTTTCATATTTCACCTCCCAGATTACCCCGACTGCTTCCATGTTTCCACTTTCAAACTGATCAGCAGATAAATTCATTGTTACACCGTTGATGAGTTAAGATTTTTTTATTATTATTTCATTTTGTTAGTCCTTTTGGATGGGCAATGCAGCAGTTGGGTCTGAGTCTTACTTTAGCGTGTTGCTTGTAGTGGCTTTCGAGGCCTCGAGCCTTAAGCAGAGATGAGGAGCAGGCTACAAAGGTTTGCTAAGTTCATGTCTTTCCAACACATACTCAGATTCTTTTCATTTTTTGAATCTTCTGCTGCAAGCTGTTATGTTTGGAACGCAGAAAAATGAATTCTAAGTCGGAAAGCCCGAGTTCACCAAGATAAAACATTTGACATCACAGAAACATGGTGGTGCACACAGACAACATTTCCATCAAATTAAAGGTTGTGCTTGTGTTGTGAAACTTGCTGTAGTAGCCTTGTAGTTGCAATTTCTAGTGCCATTCAGTTGATTTGTGCTTGATAAGCATCTTAGAAACCATGCAGTCTCCTCCTCTTGGCTCTTTTCTTGACTAAATAAATACATTTGATTTGATTTTTGAATTGATTTGATTCTTTTAAAACTGTGTCCGACTGTTGAATTAGCTGCTATAGTATGAAGTCCCACCATGCACACGTCCCTCCATCCAACATATTTACTGATATGTTTTTTTGTTACGGTATTCACAGCAGAAATATGAATCTGAGCAAAGGTGGAAGAAAGCTGCTGAACTCTATCAGGCATCGTGTGACCCAACCTCCCACCAGCCTGACCAGGAGCAGACGGTCAGGAATAAAAAACACATGTGCGAGGTGAGTTCAGTGTTTACATGGTGCCCCGGGTCACTCCCTTTGCTGGTGTGTTTTCAGGCATGTTTAAAGAACACAAACATACTGTATAAATGGTACATTACATGTTTATTCAGGGTTAGAGGATGGTAACATGAATGAAAAGGCAGGGGGATGAAGAGATGCCCTGGACACGCACAGCCAGTGCACCGCTTCAGTCACATGCTGGTCTTAACAGAGAGCAAACTCTGTTTTCTGAGTGATCTAATGAGGCAGCCGCTGGAAGCAGATGGAGGGGAGCTACCTAAAAAGGAGCAGGACTGAATGCCAGGGTGAAGCTGGGAAAAGGTTCAAAGGAAGTACTGTGGAAGGAGATGACTGCAAAGCTGCCTGACCACTTTAAGCTGAGTTTTTAGCCGTATAGATATGTTTAAAAACAGGCAACCCACAAGAAGGCTCACAAAAAGGACAGTAATGGTCCTGCAGGCAAAGAGGTGATGTGTCTCCAAATACAATGACATGGTGGAGAAGTTCTTGGGAGGTCACCATGATGTTCAGTTGTCTGCTGCTGGCACTGTGGATGGATAGCTTGGAGATTCAAAGACCTGATCTGTGAATCTGAGGCCAGATGAGATGTGGCGAGCTGCTAAACCACATGAGGGCTTCCCAGCAGCTGTCTGACGACATGATGAAATGTAACTTAGAGAAGAACTGGAGGGGGCTGGAGCTATACTTTATTTACTTTCTGGTAAAAGTTTAGTTTTTGTCTGATACTAGAAAAAAGCAGTAATACCCAACTGGGCCGAGAGCTCTGGTTTACACCGGAGGAGAAACAGACTAAGTACAGTGTGTAAAGTAAAGTGTGTATTCTCTGACAATGAACAGTTTTTTCTAATATCTGCAAGAAGTTGGTCTTTATTTTCTTTATTTTTGGCTGAATAAAATACTTTATTTTAAAGAGCCACATACACATTTAATAGGCCACACTTATATTTTGATATGTTGGTTCAATAAAATGTTATTGCACCTCAACAATAGTTTTATTATAAAACAAATACTGATGATTCCCAACATACATCCAGTGTCAACAGTAATACCCCTCAGTGAAGATATTCTATTACAAGTGTAAGTGCTGCATTATAACCTCATTTAAGTAAAAGTGTTTTAATTTATATCTTCAATTTGCGGATTTATACTACTGCCAGATTAATTATGAGTGTATGTTGCATTTTACTGTTGTACTGCTCATAATTTCTTTAAGTGCTGTTGAGTAATTTTATTCTCAAAAATGCATTATGGTCTATAGATCATCATATTTATGTGTTTTTAGCAGGGCTGTCTGTATCCAAGTTGCATACAATAAAATACTCAAGTGTAAAGTACCTCAGATATGTAGTTAAGTATGGTTGGGTTATCCACGTAGTTACATTCCACCACTGCACATATCAGTGTATCTGTTTCTCATATAATGTTGGAGGGTCATTGTATGAGTCAAAGACAATTCATAAAGAATTGATGAATAAAATTCAGTGTTTCCTTCAAACCAAAACCAAAACATGTTTAATTACACTCAGTGGCATGGCAACAGGAGGCAAATCTTATTCTTCAGTTAAACAAACCATAATGTCAAGGTATATTTATAGTAATAAGAAAATGTTTAAATACAATCACAGAGAGATCATAATCATAGAGATCTGTTACACAGATTGCGTAGGATGCAAGTTGCCATGATGACCAGAAGGACTTGTTTTGCAGGTCTCTCACTCTTCTCTTCTTACACTTAACTCCTCCAAAGCTCTGCTCATCACTCTTCCATGGTTTATCTGTAAATTACAGGCCTGTTCCTCAGCTGTCAGGCCTCCATTGTCACGCTTCAGTGGCACAACAAAGGGGAAAGCACTGTCATGTAAGCACTGTCCACAATCAGCTGGTGGTCTCCCTTCATCATTTTACTCCATTACATTTATCTTTACTGAGCCTTAGTTACTAGTTACTTTTGCTATTGCAGAATAAACCCATCATGGAGTTCCTCATGATATAATGGGTTGAACTACCTAGTACCTGTATAAAGTAAGTATTTCAAATTGGATCAAGTGACCATCTGACCTATACATCCATCCCCAGAGCCAGTGTAGCTATAAAGAAGCTGACTTTGTCTTTATCTGCATGGAAATGTAAGAATTGTAATATCAGTCGTGATTTCAACATGGAAACACACAGTGTAAGTGTGTGAGCCTCAAAGTGTAAACCTGGAAAGACACCTGGGAAGAAAATGGAGCTAGCGATGCAGCGTGAGACTGAATAAGACGGTATGTGACAGCGCAACACTCTATTTCCACATTAGGACAAATGGCTCTTTGATGAAATGATGCACTTCAGTTCCATCATTACAGCATATGGGCAGAGTGCTCCTCCATCAGAAGTGCTAAAAACACTGCTGGATCACAGTCAACATTTCCTCACATATACCTTAAGACTGTACCCGAGGCTGTGAGAGAACTACAGAGACTCCTGATCATACTGTCACTTAAATCCATGGAAAGTGAACTCTTCAGGGAGTTAGGCTTTCGTTGACTTGATTGATCAACTTTTTCCATCAAAGCCAGCCAGTAGAAACACTTCACAGCCATGTTTTGAATCTTGCTGTGTCCAGTAAAATTCAGTCATTTATATGCACACCTGCTGTGGTTTACGGGACTGATGTGACTCCAGGTGTCAAGCTGGGTTTTGGTATCTCATAGCGTTTTGAAGTAAGAGTCCCTTTGACGGGGACAACCTGAGAAAAATATTGCACTTTGTTTGCTGACAAGCTAAAATCTCTCGTCATGAGAGGTAAAGGCGTGGGAGTTGACTGAACAGTGTGCAGATTCTACTTTGTTCAGTGTCTTTGATTGGCAGGATGTCAGCTGTTTGTAGAAATGACTGATGTCCACTTAAAAAACAAAAAATACAAACAGCAGGAGCTGATGCGTTACTGTGAGAATGAGCCCTCATAATATGTTCACTTACTTACTGTACACACTGAAGTACATTCCAGAGGTGGTGTGTTCACTTACTGATGCACATACTGAGGTGTCAGTGACTACACACCTTAAAACTGAACTGAACAAGGTGTTTCCAATCAGTGATTTTAGATTGTGTGTCCTTATTTGATTCTACAATTCTACAATTTCATTTAGCAGAAGCTTTTGTCCAAAGCGACGTACAACACAAGCGAGAATTTAGACATAAGGAAAAACCCGTAGTAAGTGCAAAAATAGTGCTTAAGTGTGATTGGTCAATGGTGTTGCTATCTAGTGGCAGAGAGGTGTCGCCCCCACCATTTTTTTTTTTTTTTTAGATATAATGAAACCGAACTTATCACAGGTTGCAATCTCAGCATCAGCGATTCAACAATCTCAGCATCACTATGATCAATGGCATTCAACATACAGCGTGACATAACTGTCAGTGCTATATAATCAATTAAGTGCTTGACTTGGATCAGCTGACTTATTCTACCCCTAAGGACAAAGAGGAGAAGGGCCAGGTTAAGTGCCAAGGTGTTCTCTCAACAATTGAGTCTTCACTTGTCTCTTGAAAGTTGAAAGGGACTCAGCAGAACGCACAGAGTTTGGTAGTTTGGTCCACCATTTGGGAACAACAGTTCAACAGTTCCTCAGTGGCTTCACTGTGGGTTTCCAATAAAGATGATTTAGAAAAAAACAGCCCGTTGAATACCCAGAATGACACTAGTGTGTAAAGGGAGGGTAAATGTTCTTATTTAGCTGTGGACCTGATGTAGATCACCACGCGTCACTTTGAAAATCACTGTCCCGGACTGGGAGCTGGTTGGCTTCTTTGCCTGGCTGCCAGCTACTCCAAGTTTGGCAGTGGTCCTGCAGAAACACTCTAGAAGAATCATAGCAAAGTGGAAATGAAATATTTCCTAGTATAAAATCCACAGTCATAATTACATTTTGTTGTCTCCTTTTAAACTGTTTTAACTTTCAAAAGCAACTTCCAAGAGTGCCATTAAATGAGTCATTCCTTCTCTTGCAGCAGCTTATGGAAATAAATGAAATGGCTTTTATGTCTTTCTGAAAGACTTCCTTTGGTTCCATGTAGATTTACACTGGCACTGAAAACAAATGCTGGCAGAGACTGCTGTCAATATTCTGCAGAAGCTAAAATACTGGCATAAAAAAATCTTTGGACGTCCTCAAAGAAAGTCTTAGTCGCAAACTGACGGCTGTCTTAAAAAAACCCAAACTTCAGCCTTTGAAGCCTGCTTCAGAATTCATTGCCTCTCCGAAGGCATTCAAAGCTTGTTTACCCAAATACCTACAGCACAAATTCATCTATCAGCATTTTCCAAATAAAGACTGGTGACAGGAAGAGGAAAATACCTCTGTCAAGGAAATAAAAGGTCAAAGAAAGAGAGAGGGGGGTAGAGACGTGAAACTACACCGTACAGTGAGTCTGTCAGTGTTTACTGCAGCTGCTTTATGATGCAGTGAGTCTCCTCTTCACTCACAATCCCACACACAGAATCACTGTTCTCTGACAGTGTTATAAAAGAGGGAAAAGAAGGAAATCTACACCAGGTGTGACTCCTGGTGACTCTTAGAGGAAGAGTTGACAGTATATTCCCTTTCAATCTAACATATCATCGGCCAATAAAACTGATTCCTGTTTTAAAAATGGTGTAAAATGCCTTATTCTCACTTAGTTTTAGGCACATCATACACATGTTATTTTGCATACAGACTTCAGATCAAGGGACACTGTGGAAACCCTCACAAAGCAACTCAAGGTTTTCTTTTGTGCAAGTTTTCTTTCATTTCTTTTTTATTTTAAGTTATTCCCTTTTTTTTATGGTGTCTTTATTCGTCCCATCTGTCTTTATGTCCTTTGACTTATTTCTTTATGAAGCTCTTTGTGACATTTTTCTCTTTAAAAAAAATCTCTTTCATTAAGGTTACTTCTTTTGAGAGCAACCTTCTTTGGTTGTCGATTAACCCGACTGCACTTTATCACTCTGACCATCATCTTTACTTTAGTCCATACACACAGAGTATTCAAGGCTGCACTTAAAATTACACTGAAGCCACAACTACGTGACCCATCACCCGATAAATCAGTGAATTACGTCAATTTCGGACTGATCCAGACTTATTCACGGCCATCACCAGTGTTCAGGGCCACCACAGGAAGCAGTGTAGTGTCCACACAGTGAGGCAGAGGGTGCTGAGGTGGTAAATGAAATGTAATGCATCACACTCTAAAGTAGAAGACCTGAGTTTGTGCAGTTTCACAAATAATTTGAAAAACTCGAGCATGTAAACTTCACCAAACTTCACATTAGTTTATTTCCCATAAACAGGAGAGGAAGAAAAATAAAGTTGTCATCGGATGCAAAATTGTCCAACATAGATGTTCTGGTCTTGAGTTGTGGTTCTTCTTAGTAAACTAGTAGTAGTAAGTTCTGTAGAACCATATGGAGTGACTTTCTGTTGGTATCACAAACTAGTTCCAGCTGACGTTCTCATTTCTCCCACTGATCAGCAGTCGGTGCTGGTAACATGACAATGAGCCTGAAAACGTGAGGACACATACGGTTGGCCAACAAGGACAGATGTAAACAATGCAAGTTTAAAAAGAGCCTCCCGTGTGAAAACAAGCATGTGGATTCTTCCGGTCTTTGCTCTGGGGATTGTTTCATAGTGAAACAATAGCAGACTTGTTTCTTGTGGGTACTGACAGCTCAACCTTCTCAGCAATAGAACACTCAATAAAATTTGACATTGACAACTTTTGTGTTATTGTAACATGACTGAAAACTTCATTTGGCTACAAAAGATTTTTTTTGGGATGTGTTTACAAAAACAACTCCCGAATCCCTTAAAAAAACAGAAAAAGTACAAGTGACAGAAAAAAAATAATATAAGAAGGCAATAAAAGCGCAGGGTCACAGATCACATTGAGAGGCAGAGGAGAGATACAGAAAGAGTGTGTCAGACAGAGGAGAGACCAGGATCAGACACAAAAATGAAGGTGCAACAAATAATATAGGACTTTGTGAATAATCAGTGGGAAGATTGAGCAAACTTCAAATTATCACTGACAGAAACTGTGGCAGACAAAATAAAGAAAACAAGTGCATGAACTGATCGTAAATTAAAGGTGTAGTCTCCAATTCTACAATACACTTTGTCAATTCAGTGAATCTCCCCTCTTGCTGCCTGTTCTGTGTGTGTATGCTGAGAAACAGCCCGGTGCTCGTTCACAGGCCTGGCTCAGTAATTGTGGAACAAACACGGCGGCTGGGAGCGAGCCACCGCCCCGCTCTCATCCCCAGGCCGTCACATACGGGCGCTCTGTCACAGCTGAGGACGCTCTGCGTTACGTGCATGTGTTTCACTGCAGGATCATTTGTGTTTACAGCGAATGTTTTGTTGGACTAAGTTTATAATCTCATTTTGTTCAGCCTGTAAAAGTGCAATTAGAATTTGTACTTATTTGTGTGTGTGTGCGTGTGTGCACGTAGCCCTGCATGTACCATCTTTGATCAGCCATTAATAGCCCGAAGGTACAAGTGAAATACTTCAGTAATAGCCCCTATTGTGCTGTGACTTTTTAATGTCCAATACTTAAAATGGACAGCGAACACAATCGCAGCAGGTACGGACTTCTAATGTACTCTCCTGGGGAAAGCTTCGATTTGATATTCTAAAAGCCTACTCTGCAATCAATTTCAAGGTGAGAGCCCAGCGTGAGACAACAGCTCATTCCTTTAATATGGTTTAACTTTGACATAACTAAGAGGGGGAAGGTGGATTGTTCTCCCCCTTGTTATCACAAATTATTCTCTTTCCACAGTCATTAGCTGGAGAATTTAGAGCACTCGAAGAGGCAAACAGAAATTTACCTGCCCACCTCTTAGTCATGAACAAACTCTTGAACTATACTGCGTTGATCACACGCTGCATTATGCATGCAGCGTGTCATTCCTCTCTGATCCTCGTGGCTTGATCCATTTCTTTGCCCGTGTAAAACTTTCTCTTCTGATAAGAGCTAAAAAAGAAAACAAGGCTCCATTTAATCCTCGGAGTCTGTCCGCCATTAACTGCCAGTGAAGCAGCTCCAGGGTTTATTTACTGGTGTTGTTACGGAGAGATTCTTGGCTCTCGAGTTTCTGTGTCTGGGAGAGCGTTGTGAGCGCTCACAGATATCGATTAAACTGTCTAAGATCAGGGGAACAATATGGATGTACTGTTTGCGGAGAAAATTCTGAATTCATAATCCCACAGATCTAAGTCAGGTGAGAAAAGAGGAGGATGATTCAACTTCACCATCACAGGTACGTCTATGAGGCCGTGTGCAGACAAGCTCACTTCCTCTGCAGGGAGGACATTTCAGGGTCCAAACACACAGTCCCTATGTCAGACTCAGACTCAGAATGAACCACGTGTACTGACATGTCGTGTTACCTGCTGCATCATGCATCATGGAGCGGTCCTGTCTTTGACTGTGCACACACACACATTGTCTATTCATCCCAGATCAAAAAAAGAGGCAAAATACAATCAGTTTTTATATACTACGGTAACCAGGGCGCATTTGATGATGATGTAAAGGTCTTGAGACTAAAAATAATAATTTACAGTGTAAAAATAGATTTGTAAAGCAGTCTACTGTTTGGGAAAAGGCATGTGTTAAAAGATGTTTGTTTTTTTGGGGAATAAGAAACTACACTGATGAAACTGCATTTATTTCACCATGTCATGTAATCATTTAGTCCAGTGTGCTGGGCTTCACTTTAAACTAGAAATCTGCACTTTAAAAGACCAACACAATAAGTTCCTCCAAGAATATATCTGAGACTTCCCCTGTGTTACCCTGTTTTAAGTAAAGGCAGAACCTGTGACACACTCACACATCACACGCTTTGTTTAATCAGTGCTGTTCGCAGCATCACACTACTCCTGCCTTTCGTCACGTTCAGTCATGTTTGCCATCTCAAGCGCGTATGATAGCATGCTAATTAACATTTGCTAATTAATGCTAAAGACAAAGCACGGATAAGGCTGATGAGAACGTCGGTCATAGGGCGAAGTTTTCGACAAATTAAAATTCTGACCTAAAGGTGGTGCTAAATGAAAAGTTAATATATCACCAAAATGGTTTACATTTATGCTGGTGCATGACCAGTTTATTGCACCAGTTTATCCTCATTATGTTCAAGTTCATTATGTACTGAGACTTCAGTCTGCTGTGTTACATACCACTTCCTGTAAATCAGCCTTCAACTGTGTCCAGCAGCAGCTCTCAATGTCAACCACCCACTCGTGGCTTCTATGCATCCTCTAACCCATTTTTCAAGAAAAAAAACAACTTTTCCTTACAGTCGTTTTGAGATGACTTGTAATCCACCGTAACAACTGTGTCTGCGTGTGGTAGATTGTTTTCAGCAATGTCAATGTGACCAGATTCAGTAAGTACAGCTAATACAGCTATCATTATGTGACTGTGTTGCTCATGACACATTAAAGGGGGACTGAGATTCGGTAACAGACAGAGGTAACTGTGATTGAGTGGAGCCCTCTATTCTCGTGGTGCGGCCTCCTGAGGGGAGAGTGCTGTCAGCTGGAGCAAGTTGCCCTCCGTGCGGTTTTGTCTGATGATCTGTCTTTCAGGGTATTCAGGGTACTGCCTGCTGACTGCATTTTGCTGTGGGGAACACTGGGGCCTGTCTGGATGTGTGGAATCAATCTCTGAGAAGCTTGCTGTTTGCTCCTGGGCAGCAGCGGTAGCAAGTTGTAAGCCAAAATGATGTTGAGTGTATTTACAATGCATATGCATTAAAGTGACAGGAGATAACTTTTAACTTTCTCTTGCTCTCAACCCATTACATATGGATGCTTGGTGTCACTTTTTAACACACTTGGTACCTCTTTTGCATCACATGCCTGACCAAGCGTCTATATGTGATAAGTTGGATGTGAGACTGCATGCCAAGTTATGGCACAAAAGTTTCCATAGAATAACTTTATGGGATTGTTATTGTCACTTTAGAGCTTCAGTCAACATTTTTCCTTACTCTTTTTTATTAAATTTATTTTCAAAGTGGTGCTGATTGTTTTTTCACAGACATATGGGCACAAATTTGTTTTTTACGCTGTGTCTTTGTCTTATAGCATGTATGCCTTATTGTCTTTTTTCTGTATTGTGGAGTCATTATTCTGTAGCCTTTAAATGATGCACTTAACATTTACATCATGTTGATAAGATAAAGCAAAAAAGGTGTCAATAAAGTTGTCTATTGCCATTTTAACTTCAATTTTCAAAATAAAAGCACTTTCTCATATTACTTCCTAAAAAGAATCATGATTATAAAGTGGTGCATTAACATTAAAATATACAAATCAGCTTAGAATAAAAAGAATTCAGAATTATAACACACACACACACACACACACACACACACACACATACACACATATAGATATATCTATATATATGTATATCTATATATATATATATGTTCTATATAGTTATGTCTTATGTTATCCATAGAATGAATTAGTTAGTGCCCATTTTCTGTCCTGGATATATTCCATATGTTAAATGGAATGGACTATGTTCAGTACTGTGTAAAGACACGCATTGCAAATGATTTTATGAAACTAAACATCTGAAAAAAGCATAATGAAGGATTTGAAGAGTCAATAATATTACATATAGAATACATACTGTACTATACTATATGTAGTTTACTATAGTTTAAGTGAAGAGCATCAAACTTAAATATCCTGTATGTCTCAGAACAAACACAAATGATATAAAGGCTAATGTTACAGGAACTCTTATCTGATTTTCAGCACACAGCAGCCACAGAGTGAAACAGGTATGAATCCCGCTTTATGTGACAGTGATACATTTCCTCTTTCTTCTTATTTTAGAAACCACCTCTTTGTTCTCTCCAGTCTTGCAGGTTCCTCACTGATTCTGGTTGTGGTCCAACTGTCTGAGGTTCACTGGCCTGGTGGGGACATGATCTGTGTCTGTGTTGTGGAGAGAAGGTCGAGTGGACCAGAGCTCCATATGATGACGTCTAGAGATGCACCTGGACTCATGACTCATTTCCATTACCAATGAAAAATTCACATATGGACTAAATGCATGGACTCAGTATGTTTGATTAATGATGATGATGTTCTCTGTGGCATCTATGGCACGTCTGTCCATCTCAGGGAGAAGGATCCCTCATCCATGGCTCTTCCTCAGGTTTCTTCTTTTTCCCATGAAGGGTTTTTCCTGACCCGGTTCGAGGGTCTAAGGACAGAGGGTGTCACAACTTTACAGACTGTAAAGTCATCTGAGGCAGAGAAAAGATCAGTGCAAAAAACATTTAGCTATTGATCTCATTTTTGGATGGTGCTGACAGATGTTTCATCACTCACAAATATTAAAGGTGACAGGTCATATCAGCCGTCACTACTTAACATCAGTTCTCTGAATCAGCTGATAGCAGAAAATGAAAATGAAATGAAACTGTTGTCTAATTAAAGTGTAATAAAGAAGTTCCATTCTCCCAGTTAAACTTTCTATGTATATATTCATAGATTTCCACCAGAACATTTAGTATTTGGATCAAGCAACTATTGAAAAATGATGTACAAATTAGTTCAGCATGCCAAACATTTATAATGTAAACCTATAAATATCGTATAAACATGCTTTTTATGTCAATGTTAATCAGACTTGGCACCACAGGTCCTCAGATAGAAAGGACTTGGATCGTGGTTACAATCATTAATTTCTTTTCATTTGTCTCATTACTGAAAAGGCAGTCCGAGATCTGAGGGCTCTACCTCAAACAGGGCCGTATCTTCAAAGTGTTAAATACTGGTCAGAGATGATAGAAAGCACATTTTGGGCCAGTCACAGCACAGAAGGTAAACCTTTCCTGATAAAATACAGTTTCAAGTAAACCATAGTTTCAATTTAAAGTTTATGTAGATTTGCAAGAGCTCACAAGTTCAGGAATGCTTGGGAATTCTTTCACACACACACACACACACACACACACACACAGTGACACCTGAAAGCAATGTTGTGGGTGTCAGACAGTTACCGTGGTGTCCCGAAACAGGTGGGATTTCAAGCTTCCCGTGTTACTGACAGCCGCACTTGCAAAGTACACTGCGGAGGAGACGGCTACACACTCAACAACGCTCCCATCGCCCTCTACCAGTCAGGTAACACACACACACACACACACAGTCTTTACATTGGGCCACCACCCCACTGCTGTGCAAATGTTTTACAGATGGGTTTGCTGGATGTGTGTGATGGAAAAGGAGAAAAGCTTTTTTTCAGTACGTTTGATGTAGCAGTATCCAGAGTTACCTCGCAGGGTCCATAGCAACACCATAAAAACTGCTAACAACAAATGCACCTTTAGTCTCCGAATGCTTTCTGGTTGGTAAATGTTGAATAACTGCAGTTCTGGTATTCAAGCTGGAGACTAACTGAGTCTACTACCACGGCACATTGAGTCGATGTCATACATCAGTTGCTTGGTTGACTGGACATACCCGAAGACAGAAGTACAGAAGTTTCCCTCAATCACACTCCTTCACTGAGATGAAACATAAACCTCCATTGATGTCTACATAAAGGAGGAGGTGCACACAGGAGAAAAGAGTATATTTTATTCATTACCACAGGGAGAGGATGGACTCTTTTATATTCTGTGATTGCCACTGAAGTCTGGCACCATTTGTGCTCTCGGGAACTTGGCAGCTGATCTCACAGCAGCATCATATGAATAAAAAGAACATGGATTCAGATTATTTCAGAATTAAGTTCGTCAAGTCTGCCATTGAAAAGAAAAGTGTGGTCCCGTTTTAATTCATCTTGTCCATCAAGACATTTGTGGCTGAAAAAGCTTCAAAAACCTCAACATTTCTCAAAACTTACAGCAAGTCTGTTGTATGACACTCCACCACACAGAGCATAGACACAAGGTGCAAATCTCCTCCTCACCTTTGTTTGAGCCCTTTCAGAATAAAAGTGAATCTTTATTATTTATACTACATTACGTCCCATATACAATATGTGTCCCTCCATTTGGTCAGTGGGGGGTTTAAAGCCTATCCCAGCATGCCCTGGGCAACAGGAAGGGTTCTACCTGAATAGGTCAGCAGTAAGTTGCAGGACTAACACACAAACTGTGAAGAAACATTCACGCTTACTGACAGTTTAGAAAATTACTCAACCTGTGTGCCTTTGGACTTCAGGAGGACATAACAGGAACAACATATCTTTCTTTGACTTTTTTCTTCTTGTATTGCATAACTACTTATGTACAGTGGGAACACACAGTTTACAATGCCATACCACAACTGGCCTCTTAGTACTCCTCCCTCTGTGACACAGTGGAGGCTACAGCATTTGAATAACATAGTTATCTTCATGTTGATAAATCTCTTATTGGGGAACATCCACCACGAAGGTAAATCCAAAACTTTGCTTACTTATTCATTTCTTCGACAACAGATTCTTGCTGTTTTTATTTGTTGTCCATGTACTTCTAATCCTATTCTCTAAGATATCACAGAACAACATGAGAGATATTAATACAAATAAAGAGGAGAAAACATGAGACCATGAGTAAAAACATCAAAGTGTTTGCTCAAGAACAGTGTAATGTCTCGTCATGTTTGTTACATTTCATGTCTGTCTTCTTTCTGTTTCTTGTTCTGGTGTGTCTGTTTTATTTTGAAATCCCTAACTCTCCTCTAATTTCAGGTCCCTTGACTTCCTGCCCTTGTGTGTTTCCCTCCTGTATGATTGTCACACATCTGAGTAGTTATCTGTTTAGCTGGTAGAATAGAAAATAGGAAACCTCTGCCTGTGAGATCAACTGTGTAAGCAAAGCCTCATTCATTACACATGTCTGAAACAGTAAGCCTGTCCTTGCTTTTCCCTGAAGGGGGAGTCTCCAAAGCTCTATTTAACTATTTAACACACATAATGGCAGCATCATTTTTCACAAATAATTGCTTGTAGATTGCAGATTAATTTGGAAATCCTACTTGAACTCTCGCACATGGTTTGCAAGTATGTTATGTGTTTGTTCAAAGGTGAAAGGTGTTCATATTACTTCAAGCTAAAATGAGCTCATGTTGAAAATCACAGTTTCTATGTTGCAAATTTGTTAATACTGGGACCCCTTTCACAAAAGTTTTACAAATGGTTTCAGTGTCCCGTTTCAAAGAGTTTGTTGATAAATTGTAGGTACACACAGTGTTGGGGAAGCTACTTTAAAAGCAAAGCTTTGCAAGATACCAGTTACTTCACAATAAAAGTCCAAACAAATCTGGGTTGTTTCTCTCTCTACACAAAGGTCGGGTGTGTGGTGGCTGCCTGACAAATGAATTGTCTGGCCGTGCCTTCACACCAGTCATGATGGATGAGAGGAGGTGAGAGGGGGCAATTACAGTAGAAAAGCAATGGTGCCATAATAATAAGAATACTTTCCCTTTATGTCCTCAGTTGTTATGTCTAAAGAAGAGATGATCTCATGTCGCAAGCTGCAACTTGTAAGTTTTAATTGTAGTGAAACAGGCCAAAACTCTTCACATGAAGATCTGTTTTCAGCAGAAAAACTAAGAGAACAAACAGCATGCACACATCCCCAAAGTGGAAAAGTATGACTGAATGCATAGATTAGTAGTATTGATTGTGACGTGATTGAATGTTAGGATTGAGATTTTCTTTTCAGGGTTCTGTAGTTTTTTTCTGTAAATACAATTATGAAGCATGTCTGATAGGATTACCACCAGAACATGAGGTTACAATATGGACATACTGATGTGCATGGCTACAATCCAATTATAGATACATTTTTACATTTGTACTCATCAAAATAAGATAATCAGCTCTAGCTACACTAAGTCTGTTGGTAACATTTTTTTATTCCATTTTATTCCATAGTATTAGAGGACATACATTGCAGTAGGTAACTATAGAGGATAAATAACTATTTTTTAGCATCAGACTTTCAGAGCTGCCTTTATTTGTCCGACTTGAAAATGTGTGTGTGTATTTCAAACTCTGCAACATGATGAGCCTGAAACCTTCCATTTTCAAGGATGCTTATATTTTGTGGATGGAGAGGATGCACTGCTTTGATGTGAAATAGACTGTTTCTTTGCTAGATTGTTTCCAGGCCACACAGATTTCTGTCTCTTTTAATGCATTAGCTGTTCGCTTCAGCCCGTATCTGAGCATCAGTGTTCACTGTCCACTGTAAATATGCTGTGGACACATCACAACACAGAAAACTGAGAAATTCCTTTCAATAATCACTACACTATTAATCTAGAACTTTAAACTTTAGTAAAGGCAATTTAAATATATTTCATGTTTGTGGATTACAGTGCATTAACCTATTACCCCTACTACTACTACCATACTACGACTGTACTACCACAGTGCAGTTGTGGAAGAAGTAATCAAATCCTTTACTTTGGTGAGACCAATACAACAATAAAAAAATATCTGCATTCAGCTTCTTGCCTCAGTAAAAATATTGTAAATCTGATTCAGCAGGAACTACACAGGATCATAATTATATGAATTTGATTAATACTGTTGATTCATCAAAGCCTAAGGAGTATCTGAATGTTGCAGTTGGTTGAGGCAGGTTTACTTGTTTTAACGACTTTATATTTGTAGTGCAACAAAGTATTTTATTGTTTCCTAGCTTAGGGGTTGGGCCTCTTCCAAAACACCACAACATAAATCTGAGGGAAATCCTCTATTAAAGCACAAGTACCTCAAAATGAGAGTTGTGTTTCAGTAAATGTACTCAGTAATTTTCCCACCCAGGCTCGGGGTAGCTGACAAAGTGGCGGCTGAGTGTATATCCAGCGCTCTGTCATGAAATTACACATTAAACCTTCCTGGAAAGTAGACGCTGGAGAAATCACACCTGTCATACTGCGCGACCATGAATATATTGTTATAATTTAGACATATGCGGCCCCTTCACACATGGGTTCATCTTACCGTGCAGTTCTGGCGATCGAGTTGTAAAGTACCTTAACATAATAGAGGTATAAATGTGACCATTATTGGAATGAGGATGAATACAAGTCCCATCCACCTCCAGCGATGATGGGAGAAGCGCTGTGATCACGGTGAAGGCTCGCTCAGACGCAACTGTTTTCAGCTTGCAGACAGTAACTGCACAGCCAGAAGTATCTCACTTGTCTTGACTTTTTTTCTCTCCCGTCCATGCCGTTATCTGAGCACCGGCCCCGGCTGAGATGAAAGCATCTGCCCTCTCCTCGGTTGTCTGCAATTTGCAAGCTGTCTCAGATGGATTATTTTGCCATTTTCAAAAGTACAGAGATGTAACAGCACAACTTGACAGATAACCCCCGCCCACGTTTCCATCACAATGCAAACACTGCAGGAGAAGGTGAAGTGGTGGGTATGTGAAGTGTGATCGGATCCAGTGTGGACACTTTCTTTACATAGCGGGGCCAAACATATCCTGTTTAAATACCATCCAGATATGTAAGTAAGCCTGCGGCCTGTAGTTTTCAGTGAATTCATAAAACACACATAAAGGATCAGCACTCCAAGGTGGGACTGACTTTCACAACAGCAGCAATCTGTTAAGACTGCACTTAACACTGTTCAAATAAAAGCTCTGTCTACTTTAACAATAAAGGAGCTCCTTTGATGTCTCAGAGGCAAAAATAGTGTGATATTGTCAAAACAAAGGTCAGTATGAATGGATGGATCAGGACACAAGTTATTCATATCTTTCAACAATTATTCACATATGTATGTGTTTTACTTACCTACATTTTAATGTCTTTTCTTTTTAGGATTTTATCAGCTTTTCTGTTACTTAAACAATCTGTGCAGTGCTGCTTGGACATTCATGCTCCATTACCTTATTTAACTTAGCTAAACTATTTATTATTATTTCCAAGTACAATCTGTCTTTGACCATAATAGTTATTTTGTGTCTTAAAGCAGATCTCACTCTTATCAGGCTGCCCGAACAAGTCGTTAAAGACTTTACAGCTGGTCCAGAATGCCGCTGCTCGGGTGCTGA
>JBAJHX010000062.1:20613559-20623905 GCA_037176925.1 Amniataba percoides
ACTGTGATTTCAACAAAAAATATATGTTTTGGGGTTTACGGTACTTTTCTGTAGGGATTTTACATAGTTTTTATGTACATTTCACGGTCTTTTTTTACAGTGTGTGTTACAGACACAGATTGGACATCTAAAATGAAAGAGCAGCTCCCATCGATTTTATTCATCAAATTCTGTTTTCAGGTTTTGGTGAGAACAACTGAAAATATGAATGAAGCTGTATAAAAATCTTTCGTGGCTCCAAAGAGAGCTGCTGATAAACTGACTCAACATCACTTGAGTTGAAGCTGAAAACTACACTTTTGAAAAAGCAAAAAAAAATCTGGTGGCGTGGAGCTAAAATGACCCAAGCCAGCAGACCTCTGGTTCCCTCTTTTCTCCTTGAGCCTAGTGGCTCTAAAAACTGTGACCAACACTCATCCTGCTCCATTTTACTCTCGAGTTTGTTGTCCTCCACTTCCTCCCTCCCAGGAGCATCGTACTTAGATCATTATACAGCACGTGAAGCTGAATGTGTATGCGTGTTCGTGTGCCGGATGAGTCCGCAGCGAGCCAAAGGGCAGACTGAGGCGTGTTTGATGGGATGCTGAGAAAAGCCACACAGCCGTTAACGGTGAAGCATCGAATGTGTGTCATTTTGAGGTTGTGATATAAAGTCATCATGGCAGACAGATCACTGGAGCTCTACCCACAGATCTATACTATATACACACATGGGAGAGGTCTAACACATGTTGGGCATGCAGCAACTTGTACTGAATAATAATGGCAAACTTTTATATCTCGGGAGGCATCCATGATGCACGCAGCTCACATACACGGTACAGGGGTGATCTTTCTCCACCGCATGTTTATGCAATATGCTGCTGCTGTTAGCCACTGAGAGTATACACATTTGGATAATTGCATTCTCCTTCTGTTGCCTGCTCCCTGCAGGGAAGACTGACGGTAATACAAAGTAGATTTTAAAAATATGGGCAACGCTGCAAGAAGCATCAGATACAGGTGCCACACTGCGGAGCTGTTCGAGCTAAATTGAAGATGCTATTTTACATTACAAATTCAAGGTATCCTCTAAATTGTGTGAATGACCGACATATTTCTCTTGGATAAAAAAAAAGGGGAGATGTGGTTGTGAATGCTAAAGCGATCTGTAAGAGCCCTGCGCTTTTCGAGTTTGTCACGTTAGTCCAACCTCTCAAACGATTTGATGGGGCGCAATAACGTGCCACTTCCCATTAAAGCTTTTTTTAATCACATTCTTTCACGTCATTAAATAGATTCAGGAAAAATCCCAGAGGAGGAATTATTTTCCCCCACGTTTTCTGAAGCAAGCTCACAAACTCATTTCACTCCCTTCTAGCCCTTTTCCTCTTTGTGTTGCCCATTTCTGTCATAAGAAAGTCAGACATGCTGCGCCGCTGACTGTTGGTGTGAAAACAGATGAGCTCATCCCTCCGCTTCCATGCCGGTCATTTCCTTGAATAGATCTTCATTTAAAACATTCATAAATTGCCTATTTTGACCAGGGGATTCATTCCAAATGAAACAATTTGTAATACCTCAATTACAGCGACATCCATCCCCCAGTGGGCAGACACAGTGTCTGCACAGCACACAAATACTTTAATTACCCACTCAGCTTGACTTGGTAGGGGGTATGTGGGTCACAGCTGAGCCCAAGGCACACTATTATGCATGTGTATTACTGTTTTTCAAAGCATGGGTCAGGACCCAAAGGTGGGCTGCGGGAAGATTTAAACGGGGCATCAAATTATTCTAAAGATATTGGTATCAGAAGCTACCGGCTATGTTAAGTGGATGAGGCAGCTCCCAAGTCACTACATTATGAGTCAAGCGGAATCCAGGCAACAGACCAGTTAAATCCTCAATACTTGATGAATAAAAACATGAGAAGCGCTCGGTTTGTCTTATCTCGCAATTGAGGAGTCTACTTTTTCGGCCGGTTGAGTGTGTGTGAAGATGAAGCAAGTTCCGCAAGTGAAGATATTTGACTTCATTTAGAAATGCTTTATCGGCCAGATGCTGCCAACGAGCTGCGCGTGGCTACGGAATAAATCATCTGCAGGTATGTTTTACTCGCAGGACCAAATCTCTCACGGTGAGAACAAATGTTTATGCAGCACACTGATCAAGATGTATAGACAAGTCGCTTCAGTGCAGCAATGTAAGAGATTTCTTGGCCCTTACCGTGAGAGGGGATGTGATAAGAAAGAAATTCTTAAAAATAGAAATTCTTTGCAGGTCTTATATTACATATCATAATAAAAAAATTATAAATAGGTAAACTGCAACACATTTGTACCACTTCCAAAGATTTTGATGATATATCACACAACAATAAACCATCTTCTACTCTCATGTGCAACTATATCTATTAAAAGCAATACAGATAAATCTTTCCATGAATAAAAGTTACCTGCAATATACAGGCCCGTGGCCAGTATGCAGGGCAGAAAGACAGTCCTCCCACCCAAAGTAAAACTCTGTGGTTTAGTATATTAAGCTTTAAAGAGTTACCAAATGAGATCAAGTGTTCGTAATTGGTTTCAACTCTTCATTTGTTACAAACAGGTAATAACCAGCAGAGGCATCACTGCATGCAAGATGAGACAGGAGATACACAAAGAGAAGATATTTTGATCATTCTTGATGATAATTTGATGAAGAGATATTAGATTTGTCACCGTAAACAAATAACAAGAATGGTAATTATCTAATTCTTGATGTGATGGACCCAGCATGAATAAAGCTTTTACCTATATGAGACTATGAAAGAGAGAACAGACAAACTGAAAATACAGAAAGCTTCAAATGCATCGATTATGTGCAATGTGCAGGGGCTGCAGTTACACACACACACACACACACACACACACACACAGGAGAACAGGAGGGAGGGAGAGAGAAAGAGAGCAGGCGGCAACAAGGAGAGACAACATGAAGGTGCTGGAGAGGTAAAGTTAAGAAAATAAATGACAACAGGAAAAGGAGTAAAATCTGGACCCATTTCAATTCTACTGATAAAACAAATGCAGAGTGTCGAGTCTGCAAGACTAAAATCTCACTTTAAATTTGTTTAGTAGAAAAATGTTATTAAAAGTTCAGTGTTACTACAGGGAAAATGTACATGTAGTAATAAAGTAAAGTTATGTCACGTTTAAGTGAAGGCATTGAGGTTAAAAATAAATCAAGTGCAAGTTAGACTTTATGAAAAAGTATCAGATGTCTTACTAGTACTTCGGTTACAAAAATCTTATAAAGACGTTGGCTACTTGTTTAAAGATAGCTGTTAGTCATATTTCCTAACAGCAGGAGATGAGTCAGGTACTTCAAGAAAAAGTCATCTCTGGCTTGGTGGAGCAACACTGTGGGGAGAAGCTTTGGAGGCAAGCTGGTGCAGAGAGACAGAAAAGAACTTGGAGTTTATACCTGTTGTAATTTTCTATAAGAGCACTTTCTCGACATCTTACCATGTGTTGTTTTAAATACAGTTCATGTGCATAAGCTGTAGAAACACAATCACAGAACTTCACATTTTAAGTAGCTTAAATAAGGAAAAAAGCACAAAGAGAAACAGCTGATATTCTCTTATAACCTGGAAAATACTCTAAAAATACTTCTAGTCTATAATGATGATGATGGCAATTGCTATGTCTTTTTAATTGATCCACTGAGGGCTGACTTTGAGCCTGTTCAAGGCAGAAAGAGAAAGAGAACAAGGATATAAGACCTCCGCTGCTCTCTCTTCCTCTGCCGCATCTCTGAAGCTGCCTGCTTTTTGTTTCTCATGAATCCTCTGTTTTGAACTCGCTTATTACAGTCTGATAAGCATATTAAACCCAGCCGCTCGGTCTCAGTACGACCGTAGACCTCAGTAGAAGAGGAAGAGAAAAGAAGAAGCAGGCCTGGGTACAGCAGTGCAGCTTCACTGCCCTCTGCACTGCACGCAGCACTTTTCATATCACATTACATGAAGAAGAAAGTGGAGGCTGACAAAACTCAGGGCCTGGCACAGGAGAGCAATCTTCTGATGCACTCGCAGCCTTTGGAAAGTATTCCCTTTTAGTTTGGTTTCTTGGAGGAGAGAATATTTACTTGTATGCTGACAGAGGTGACGACCTCTCCGGCTGCACAGTGTGAGACTGCGGGAAGATCCACACGGGTTTCTCCTGTGTGAAATGTGAAGTCTTAACAGCCTCCTTGGCTAACGAACACAGCGCTCCAACACACAACACATGACAGGACCAGCTAGAGGTGTGTTCCCCACCGTGCACCCAGTTCAGCTTGGTGGGACATTTTGGCAGGCTTTGGGTGAAATAAATATAGAAAAGGTCAAGGAAAGTTCTGGCTTCTGCAGCTATTTGGTGATAATTTTCATCTAAGCGGTGCAGCATTGTAAAATCAATCATTTATTACTGCATTAATTTTGAGGCATTAGTATAATTACCATAAACAAGCAATGGCCCTGCCAAGAAGGTTGGCAGCCTTTGCTGGCCCCAGTATTGCATTTTAGATGTGTGCCACCAGGTCGGATTGGAGGCAAATCTGCTGGACTCTTTTACTGCTCATAACAGAGAGAGGGCGCTGTTCTTCCTGTGAAACATAAAACTGAGAGCCCGGAAACTGCAGATTGGAAGGAATGTGGAGTCATAGAGAAAATAAGCACCATATTTATCTGTTATTTATATGTTTATAGAAACATATGAATATTTATATTTATATGTCCGGGAACATTTCATGTTTTGATGCATTTAGCAGACTCTTTAAAATTGTGAGAGTTGGGTAATCCATTACTGTGAACATCTGCAGAAATTCAAATGTACACATATTACCGAGCAAAACAAACATTGTGTTTGTAAATCAGTGAGAAATTATGAGCAGTGTACGAACAACAGTCATTTGAGAAATGCACTGCTGTTTCTGTTTGCAGGAGAACTTTACATGATATTGGTTATAAAGAGAGTCTGCTGTTATTAATGAATCAGACTCGTTCAGTGTGTCTTCTGTATGAAATGAAGCAGAAAAAGAAGATCTATAACATAAAATAGTGCAGACGTTAAAGTGTACCTCTGTCCTCTGGTGGATTTTCACTTTTTTTAATATTCCACCACTTTTTTCTGTCTTTTTTTTTTTATTTCTCAAAACTACAGAATATCGGTACATCACATCAAGGCCCAGCCAGACCACTTTACTGTCAGAAAAGTGTTAAGAATACAAAATGAAATGTGTAAATCAAAGGGAACACAGCGTGCAGCAGCTACAGTCACTTGTACCTGCTTGCAAAGCAGGAGACCCACAGTAACACTGTAGAAAATAAAGAGTTTTATACTGTTCGGTGGAACAACCTCAAGCTTCTCATAGCGATGAGAACTCAGTGGGGAACAACAGATATCCAGTCAGAGCTCTGATAAAGACCCCAGAGGTGAAAGAGAAAATAGATTTATGGATTTTTATTCAGTTACAGTTCAGTTTCATGACAGAGACATGCTGCTAAGGACCCAGTTTAATGTGTTCCTCAATAACACTTGAGCAGTCAGTGGCATCTGTTGAATTTGCTCATAGAAAGCTGAAAGCACGGGTCCAAGAACAATTAGCAGAAAGGGCAGATCCCATTGCACTTCAGTCCACATTTATCTCTCTCACTGAAGATTTTTACACTGGTCCTAACAAAAAGAATTCATTTGATACAATACAAACCTGGACTGGGAGAGATTTTGGTGAATTAAACATAATGAGGAGTTACAGATAATGTTAAAGGTTTGTGAGGTCAAAAGTATCCTACTGCACATTTTAATACAGATGAAGTCTGATGAAACTAAATAAATATGGAAATGGAGGATGGAGAAAAGTGCTATGATGCTATTATTCACTTGGAGTGGGCACACTCAACCCCCTGTAGAAGACAAAGCATTTGCATAAATGTTTCATTTTCCCTTCGCGTATTCACACAGCCATTTGCCTACATGGACACATCCCCCTTAATATCTACCTCAAGAGGTCAAAGCCCCCACCAGCCACTTCATGGCTCATCCTCAGACAATTCATCACACTGTGAATCCCTGTTACACACCATGGTCAATAGCCACATCTAAATCCATGCAGATTGAAGAGCTGTGTGGTTCTATACTTTTCTTCTTTTCTTCACCCTCCCCCTCCCTCTTTAAATTAATATCGCCTGGAAGCGTGAAACAAAATGCCTGCATGGCAATGGAGTAGTGGTTTTATTCATGGTAGAACTCTCACAGATAAAGAAACATATTTGAAGAAATGGGGTCTGTGGATTATAATTCTGAAGTCGTTTTTTCATTTGTTTGTATGTGACACTACACTATACCCAGACTGGGACTGGGACCCTGTCCAACTGAGAGTTACATTAATCTTTTCATCTCTTCACAGGAAAACAAATTAAGAGATTTTTCACAACACCAAATTCTTTCTTTCACAATGTGAAAATACAAAGATTGCTTTGATTTTTCTCTAAAAAAAACTGGCAGTCGTGGCCCAGATTAATGTGAAGCTGATCTGAAGTTTCTATGAAAAAAAGAAAAAGAAAGAATGCTATTGACATTAACTGGCCTTAACAGCTTGTTGGGTCATATTGCATATTTTTTAAAAGGGAGGTCATGCATGCAAAGGGAGGAGGTCTAAATGGAACTGCAGCTGGTTTGAAATGCATAGAAACAAATTGAAATAGACAAAAATCTGAGAAGCTGTCTCAACCGTTTTGCTGGCTCTTTTGAAACGTCCCTAACTGTCAGGTCAGGTCAGGCTTTATCCTGCACTGCACAACACATCTGGTGTAAACTGATTAAAGTTACTGGGAATGAAGCTGGCTGAAATTCTGAAAATCCAACTTGAAACAATCTACACCTCCAAGTTCTTAGCCTATGGTCTGTTTGTATATATGTGCATCAATGTGAATAAGATCTGTTCAGAGAAAATCATCCGTCCATGTACAAACCATATATCCATACTTGGTGGTATCCCCGTGTAGATCTCCTTGAGATGTACTACATGTGTTCGAGTAACTGGGATCAATGGTATTTCCTTTCACTCCTCTTTCTCTCCTTCTCCTCTCTATTTTCTCCTCCTTCCAACTGTTTTTCTCCCCTGCTTCTCTCCTGCCGTCGCTCAATCTTCCCAGCCTGTTTCTTCTTCTGCAGAGTGTGACCCTGGTCTATAGCTGGAGAGAAAAGGACCATAGTGCTCTGCTCTATTGAGTGCCAAATTCTGATTGATTGAAGAGCGTAGGGCTGGTGGCAGGTATGCAGCTGACAAATGTATAAGGCCTCACAGATGGGAGTTAAACCTGCTGCTAACAGATAGTCAGACAGTGAAGCTGAATGGACAAAACTGCGGCCAGCACACTCACCTAACTGACAATTTCAAGGCTCGCAGTTCATTTTGCATCTTTCTCTGCATGCATGTGGTGCAAAACAGGCCCGCGTCTGTTCTGTCAATGGGATTTTCACTTTGAATTGAAAATGAAAATCTGTCTTTTTTCATCTGTTATGCTCTCAAATTTTTGGAAGCAGTTCATTTTTACCAGGTCCATGTTGTTACATATGGAGAAATCATTTCAGGAAATTGAAAGTAAATGCTTCATTTTCATTTTCATAAGGACAGGATCAAAGCTGAAGTTGGCTTCTGATACGAGAGTTAAGTCTAATCTCTATTAGTCTCTATGCTCTATTGATCTTGCTTATCTTTGACATATTTGTATGTCTCCTAAACAAAACAATCATTACAGAGTAGGTCACAGTTCACATGAAGAAATAATGGTGTGAAGACATTACGCTGTCTTTCACACCTTTATTCATGTAGTGAGACTAATTTATGACCATTCACATGGATATTTTGACAGTTTAAAATTCATAACAGGTATTCTATTTCTCCAAGTTATATATTACTATTACTTTTTATTTAACATATAAAAAGCGATATACACAGGATATCCTGAAACTCATTCAGTATTTCTTCCTGTGCTGAAAAGGTGAGAAGTGGAATTGACTGAGAGAACATTAGCTGCTGACATTACTCTCTATGCTCTCATCCTGCGTCTGAGCATCATGTATTGATACAGGCTGTAAAGCTAATCGGCTAATCACCTAAAAGTCAATGAGCTGTTGATCCTGACAGATGCTTTTCCCTGATACCATTAAGAAGGAATTGTTAGAATAAGTGACAAAATGACCTTTACTGTACAAGATTATTACAAGCTTTGAAATATAGGAGCTATCTGGACTGTTGCACACCCAGTAAAGAGGAGACAGGCAACAATATGGCCTCAGATAAAATGCTAAAAAATGATATGAAATGTGAAAGGGTCTTGCCCAAGGACACCACAGCAGAGAGTAATGCCCCTCGGGACTGAGGTTGTTACTGAGGTCCTGCTCACTGCGCCTGCAAACCATCTTAGTACCTTTTTTTTTTATAATAGCTACAACCCTGACTACACCTGACTACATGTACGGGTTCAAATGCACAGAAAGAGCTACAATTTCCAAGAGCACTTTAACCTTAGCTGCTGCTGTTCCAGATGGAGCATGTTCAGGGTCATCCTGCAGATCGATCTGCCATCGGTTTTCAATACTCCTCTGTCTGCAGGATGGACATGCTGCCCCATGACACATGTCAGATACAAACACCTTCATCTCTCAGGCACCTTCAGACAGTCATTTACTCTCTATGCTTTCTTTCTTGTGCGCACACTCTCTTTCTCTCTCTCTCTCTCTCTCTCACACACAAACACACACACACACACACACACACACACACACACACACACAGATTTCCACCAGTTGCAGACATACTCCACTTCTCTTTCTCCAGAGGGTTATCTTTGGAATTGTGCACAAAAGTCTCTTGTTAATTCTCAAATAGCTTTATGTCCCACAGCTTAAAAGAGCAGCTGACCTTTATTAGAGACAGGCCTTTATTTCTTTTTTTCCCTTCATTCTATTGGTATACTTTATTGTTTTCCAGAGAGAAGTAGCCCTGTTTTCTAATCAACACTTTCTCTGTATTTCACATTTTAAGCTTTCCAGTTGAGGAGGCATAATCCTTTCCTTTCCCTTTAAAGCTTGTATTGTTAAAACAAAACTGCAGGAGGTGTTGAATTCATTTAATAACAGCTTACCATCAAGAAGGCATGACAAATAAAAAAAATACACTGAAATATATATATATATATATATATATATATATATACATACATATACTTTTTCAGTCTATTCAAAAAAGTGTCAGTCGAGTGCACAAACACTTACAATATATTTAAAACATGTACTATATGTTTGTCCGAAGCATTGCTTACATATTTTAGCTCAATGAACAGGATATGATTGTATCATAATCCAAGAACGAGCACAAACACACGTGACTTAAATCAAAAGTCAAATAATGCACGTGCAAACACGAATACATGACCAGCGTCACTTTGGTCTGATGTGATTCTGCGCCATAGTGACAATGACTGAAAAATTCACAAACAAATGACACCAAATCCAAATGCATCTGTGAACAGAGATTTTACAGTCTGTACAGAATGCACACGAAACACTGATCCAGTGTATGTTCTCCATGTAAATATGCACACGAAGCATTTGAAATGCAAATGTTGCGGCGATGAGGTCCTTGGATGGTTGGTGGATTGATCTTCCTACTATAATGGTGACAAGGATGACTGCACATGTGTTCTCTGATCATTTTTTCACTTGAATCATTTATAACCTGTTTATTCATGTTCTGCTCATTTGTTCCACTTCAGTTCTATGTTCTTCAATTAGCTGGCCTACAGTCACAAACAAAATATAAGAAATCTGATGGTTTTTGTATGAACTATTGTGATACTGAAAGAACGTATGCATGCAAAAGATGGTGACTGCTGAAAATTCAAAATGTGCAGAAATTAATCCTTAAATAACAAAGGTAGAGTTCTTAGAGACTTGCTGAGATGTCTGGCCACATATTTTCAAGTGCCTGAGATGGTCTTCCTTTGCTACCTTGCTACCATGTTTGTCTGGTAAAGAAAAAATATGACTGTAGGCATTAAAGACACTATACTAAGACCTTAATATAATATTATGCTATGATCATATATTCATACATCAACAGTGGAAAAGAATGTGTATAATGTGAAAACGTTAGCATCTTTTTTCCGTTTTAATGCTTTCTTAAAGCGTTCCAAAATGGAGCATTTAGACTCTAAAGAGCCTGCACACAACACATCTGGTGTAAACTGATGACAAGTTACTGGGAATGAAGCTGGCTGAAATTCTGAAAATCCAACTTGAAACAATCTACACCTCCAAGTTCTTAGCCTA
>JBAJHX010000062.1:20624117-20637193 GCA_037176925.1 Amniataba percoides
AAACAGTATCGACACAGTATCAATACAGTTTGGCAATGTGTCGAAACACTTCATGAGGCCTCATCTACCCATCACTATCCCCGTGTAAATCTCCTTGAGATGTGCTACATGTGTTCGAGTAACTGGGATCAATGGTATTTCCTTTCACTCCACATTTTTCTCAGAAGTTGGTGGAAATGGGAGAAGAGCTGAAGTGAATCCTGGATTTACATTTGTCACAGGGACACAAACATGACACCAGATGAATGCTAATTTTGCTGTGTGTCCTCTTTTCTTCATGCGAGCGTAATATGGTCTGAATATGTCAGCACTGTGCTTTCAGCCTGTTGCTGCCCTCAAGAGGCCCAAAAAACGACTGCAGTCTTCAATTAATGTAAAATTCAGTTTGGTTAAGGTAAGCATAAGGACTTTGTCATAGTTTAATAAAATAATAACACAACTTTACTCAAAGACGACAACTTTGCATGACTTGAAAGAATTTGAAAGTTGTTTTTTTTCTTTCTTTTTTTCCCCTCATTTCATTCACTTCCCCTTCATATCTGTGGCTGTTTGAAGAGAGCAGCGCTTCCTGCAGTCATGCCAGAAGATAAAGGGTTTCATCGGGGGAGTAGAAGGGAAGGAACATGTCAGGAACAGAACCTGAATGCAGCTCAGATCCCTTTTCTGTATCACCTCAACATACCAACACAAACACCCCTGCAGAGCCTCTCTGGTATTCATCATCCAAGTCCGAAGGTGGGTTTTTTTTAGTCATTTTTGTCTTTCATGGGAAGATATTTTAATCCTGACAAAGTGTGAGAAAAAATAGCATCTGTATCAACACGATAATGAGAAGATGGAACGAGTTCAGTACATGGAGTTGAAATTAATCTCCATGTAGACTGAAGGAGAGAGCGAAAAGAGGAGCAGTTTTTCTTCCTCACCTAAATCTCTCCACACAGCACACTTTTCGATCATCCATGAAGGGGTGGCTACCTTTCTTAATGTTTTGGTGTCGAGCCAGTCACTTCACTTTTAATAGTCTCCTTGAGTCCTTGAAAAGTGAGGTCACTCCGTCCTGAAAAAGTACTCAGAGGTTTAGAAATGTTTCAGAGCAGGCATTTTAATGGGGAAGAGTTTAAAGAGCTGATTCACCAACATTACAAAAAAACATTTTTTTTGACTCTACTGACTTTGTGGTATTTGGCCATGCAGAAAGTTTAAGTTTTGTGGGTTTCTGAGATATGCGTGTATGAAACTTCAGCTGAGGTTTGGTTTGTGGTGCTCAGAGCCTTGAAAACAACCATCAGAACATGCACAGAAACCTTTCTTTAGATTTTCCACAGAACGTGCCATCGACAGATTTCATAGGGACTATTGCTTTAATAGCAGTGACATGACTGAATGAATGATGATACCACTACAGGTATGAGAAGAAAATGTTTAAACTGTCCAATAATATATCAGGTGATCACCCTTTCTTAGAGATATGGTTTTGAGTAATACCTTTTTGTTGAGAAAAGCTCTTCAATCATGGAGCTAGAGACAGGAAATAAGCTTAGCTTAGCATAATGAATGGAAGCAGGGAGAAACAGCTAGCCTGGCTAAAGTTTGTTTTATAATAAAACGATGAAACAATGTGGTTTCATCTTTGTGGTTTGCTGGAGTGACACTTCCAGTGTTCACGCTGATCTATTGTCAGCTAATCACTGGCTTGTTGTTCCAACACAGAAACATGGAATAAATCTTTTCCTCTGAGGGGAGGGGAACTGAGGGAAAGCGTTTTTCCAACTTGTCCAACTTTTCCTCTAAACAAACAACACTGGCCTTCTTTTTCAAAATGGATCCATGTTTTTTCCTGTTCTCATCAAAGAGTCTTGCCCTAAATATACACTGAGTGTGACATTATACGGATGAAAAATAAATACCTCAGTGGACAAACATATATATATAAAAGGTCAAGTTACTAAGCTCAGTAGAGTCAAATGTTTCAAACCAGATATATTTATATTCCAGTTCCACAAAATGATGAAAGAAGCACTTTATTGTTAGTTTATGTCTTTTGTTTCTGTGACTAATTTATGGTGAAACAGATTTCCATTTGGCCATGACATGTTGGCTCATTGAAGTGGACTACCCTCAGACAAAACTAATAAAACATGTCAGAATAAGGCAAAATACAAATGCAAATTCTTCAGCTTTATTTTCTGTACTTATTTACAGGAGTCCCACAGGAGTTTCCAGCATTGCTACAGGTCATCTTATCAACATCTAGATCCAACATAACTCCTGCCAAGTTTTCTTCAAGTCATCAGCCTTCCTCTCCTCTCCTCTCCTCTCCTCTCTGTAGATCTGTATCTTCTTTCCATTTTCTCTCTCCCATTCTGTTGTATGTGCTTCCTGCTCTAAGGTATGGGCTTCTTTTTTTGCCTCTCCTGAGCTTCATAATAAAATCTTTGCTGCTCTCTGGAAGCACTCCAATCTATTCTCTCCTTGTATCTGACCCAAGAAAGAACAAAACCTTTATTATTCCCAGTTTTTTAACCCTTACTACCGTTTCATTCTTCTGTAACCACGGGTATTCAATTTTATCTCATCCTGTCTTCAGTGAAGTCGAGCTGATGAGCTTGAGGTCCCTCATATTGATCTTTAAATGGATGATGAAAAAGGCCTCTGCCTGTTGGTCACTTGGCCAGCCTTGGCTCTATTGGCAGTGTCCTCTCTCATTACAGTCCAGGGCCTGGAAATGTAATCCACTTTTGGTGCCACTTGTCAGCAGGAGCTTTGGAGGCAGGGCTGGAATGGAAGTGAGTTTTGTCAGTTTCAAAGCATCTCCACAAGATTATAAACACACTTGTTCATGCACAGAGCTCTTACCCAAGCTGTTATTTTAATCTTAAAAAGTCAAGGTTTTGAGTGGCTTATTCTAAATCGGAGTGGAGTGTGTCAAACCTGAGCTTCTGAATGATCATTAAAGCAGACTCAGGGTGGCACTGTGGCTTTTTTCTTATTTTGTGATTGGTGTCATTATTATTTTTAGTTCCACTCTCAGTTGCTGTCAAGCCAAAGCAATATGAGCACTTCAGTGGGGTTTTTTTGTTCCGAAATGTGTCATTTATAGCCCTCATAATAGATCAGATAGTATTTCATTCAATATAAGACTCCAGGAAAGACTTAATTTACACCTGGGATTAACGGACAAATGTGATCTGCATACGCCTTTGCCTTTACATGAGGTGTAAGTGTTCGGTAATCTGATGCCTTCGTCTTTATTGGATCTCTGTTTGCAAGGTTCCCACATGGTTCATCCCAGGTCAAGGGAAGCAGCGCTGCAAGTGAGCTTTACCTTTTCTTTGTTAAGAAAAATGGTGCGTTCAGGTTTCTGGGCTTGCTTGAGACAGCAGAAAGAGGTGGAGTTAGCTGACCTTAACCTGGCTGGATTTCTCTCATCAGAATTTGGCCAAACTATACAGTTTGCAGCCGCACAGTGGTGAGCACTGTCGCCTCACAGCAAGAGGATTCTGGGTTCGATCCCCGGTTGAGGCAGGCCCTTCTGTGTTGTCTGTGTGGGTTCTCTCTGGGTACTCCATTTTCCTCCCGCAATCCAAAGACATGCAGGTTAGGTTAACTGGCAAATCTAAAGTGGCCTTAGGTGTGAATGTGAGTGCGAATGGTTGTCTGTCTTCTATGTGGCCCTGCGACTGACTGCCGTCCAGTCCAGGGTGTGACCCCGCCTTCGCCCTAAGATAGCTGGGATAGGCTCCAGCACCCCCGTGACCCTGAGTGCAGGATAAAGCGGGTTAGAAAATGGATGGATAGATGGATGGATACACAGTTTGCAGTTAGATCCTTTGACAATAAAAGCCAGATCACATCTGGAGGTGAAACATTAGCATTCCAGCTGCATTTCTGTGTTGGCAATGGAAAAAAATGAACGAACAAATCTTTTCTAGTGAGACTTTTTCAGTATTCTGCAGTCTATCTGCAAGTTAGTTTAGTAATATATAAAAGCCCAAGTCAGATTCTGTGGTACATACTGAGAAGGCCGCTTGGAGGCTTTTGGGGGCTCACCAGATTCAATCATACATAAGAGTCAGACAGTGCACTCATGGCTTATTAGCTTGTGGACACTGTTCAAGGTTGCCTGCAGATTTTTGAGAGATTCACTAGTGCAGTTTGGTTGATAGCTCGTTTACTACTATCAATGCCTTTTAAGCAAAGCACAGAAATTAAACAGGTATCAGTTTCATGTAGACTACAAGAACACCACCCATTATGACCTCAATTATAATAAACTAAATAATAAACAATTGGAAAAGTAGAATTATTATATTCATTATAGGGTCAACAAACATTTTTATCTAATATGAATATAAAGTATTTACTTTAAATAGTGGGTATCCTAAGGGAACACAATGACTGAACATTAACATTTGCGCTTATTCAGATAAAAGTTCCAGATACAGGTCGCATGTTGAAAGCAGTTTAGTGGGCCCTTTTATAGGTGCTAGACAGTCAAATTGTGCAGACTGCATGTTTGGTCTCATATAATATGTATTTTAAGGTGTTGCTGTTCAGATGTGCAGAATATGGTAGGATAGACTGACCACTGGTGCAGACAAATCTCTGAAATTTGACTTTTGACACACATGGTCAGAGTGAGACCATAGACAGGTCCTAACAGTAAGAGAGAGAGATAGACAGAGAGAAGCACTAATTAAATGATATATCACAAGATTACTGTAGCAGAGCTCTCGGCACAATACAAGACAAACAAAAGAGGAAGAAAGCAACAACCTGCTATTTTCCTTCTGTGGCCGCCACTGTGAATATGTGTTCTTCCTGACTTTCAATGGCTCACAGCAGGTCCAACATGACTGACGCAGCCAGTAATAGCTACTTATTAAGCAAGCCAAAATCAGTGTGGCATGTTTTTTTGTAAAAAGATAATATATCACGTTTAATGAGTGACGACATTAGGCTTTTTACTTTCTCCAGATACAGCTTTGCTCTTGCAAGTGAATGCCCACTGTTTTCTCTTCAACTAATATTCAAAGTAGCAGAGCACATCACATTTCATACTCAGGGCTTATTAAGCTTACCAACATGTTGTGCAGATACTTGATAATACTTCCTCTACATCTGTTGCACTGATAAGGCACACTTAACTCTTTGTCATCTTTTCATTGCACATCGTTGGGTGTTTTCATATAATAAATTGGAATCAGCAAATTTTCAAGCACCATTTTCCGTCTTAAGTAAAATACATGTAAATACATGTATGTGACATGACTGGCAGTCATTTTGAAAAAGCTCTCATTTGGCACAAATGGTGATATCTTTTTGATTCACTATAAAGGAGAAGCGATTACAAAGTTGGAACATTGTTTATTTGTATGCTAATAATCTGCTGTTCTGTTGGAGTAATAGCACATATACTGTAAAAACCACTACACGCTGCTGTGCTCACTCACAAGTGATATATTGGGCAGTTATTATTTCTGAGTATTTGACCTGGCGGAACATAATGTGCGTTGTTATGTTATGCCTAGATTCCTCTGGGGAAGACAGATGATTTTGTATTCAGTAATTGCACTGACATGAACACTGGTTCAAAGTGCAATCACTATAATCGCTCAATTTGATTTTGTCCATGTGGTTGTTAGCAATTACAATGAGATGGCTCATGCCCAAACACTATCCCCCTCTCCCTGTTGGAGACAATATTTAACATGTCAGCTTGAGTGCACTGAAATAGCTGACTGGCTCTGGATCCTTGAGTCTCCCCACTGGCTTAAGATCAAATCGCACCAGAGCTTTCGTTCTCAGGTCTCCCTTACTCTGTTTCACAATCTATTTCCCACTGTGCAAATCAATGGAACAGAATAGAACTAATAAAGGTGTGTGCACTTCCCACCGACTTTACAAACAAGAGACACATTATGGCCTTTGACTTCCTCTTCTGGTGACACAAACTTGTATCATGTCACCCTCATGCTCAGTTAACAACTTCGGTTTGTTCAGTGATACAAAGAGGTATACGGGCACAGGTATAATATCTGGTGTTTTGCTCAGTGATCGCTTTCCCAGGGTGAAGAAACAAGGTGCTGGCTGAAGCTTAATTAGCGGATTATCTTCCTGTGCCAGGGCCAGAACAATGAAGGACAGAATAACTGTGATGAGAGGCATTTATAAGACTGACACAGCCATACACGCACGTTAAAGTGAATCCTTCTATTTCAGTATTTCAGTTTAAATGTGTCTACACTGACTGGAAATTACGTTTGTCACTAATAGGTCAGAGCACAATACCAAACAGGAAACAGCTAACTTGAATGCAACATCAGAATGAATAATGAAGCCAAATGAAGGACAACAGAGTGTGATAATCAGGATGGCCCACAGTGTGCAACCTTGTATGCCTGCTAGCTGAGCATGTGAAACACACCAACAGCTGACCTGCTAAACAAATCATTACAGCGCCCCTAGTGGTCAAAAACTCCAGAGGTTGCCTTTAACAATAACTGCACCCAGGAAAATAATCCAGCTGACTTCTTTCAACTGTACACTACCAACATTACATGGCATCTGTACGTGTTCATACTTCATGTACAACACACCAAACCAACCACATCCAGCTGGGGGACGGTGCAATAAGAGACGTTTTAGCTTGACTCATTCTTTAACTGGAGGCTGGTGTGTTGTACATGGCTAAAGGTGGCTCATTAATTTCCATTCATTTCATTTTTAAAGGATCTGCCTAATGAAGTAGAGATCTGAGATCAATCAGTATTTATTGATTTAAGAGGTACCTTGTTTTGAGAGATGCCTCACAGTTTTTACTGAGCTTAAAGATAACATGATTATTCATTAATAATTTGAAGAAATTCCATGGTGGACATGTTATTTTTTATAGAGGCTGAGGTTTTGTTTTTTTTCAGTGGTTGGTGGTTTAAGCTGCTGTTGCAGTTTGTTTTAGGGTTTAATATATTATGTTGACTCAGTCGTGTAACAAAGGCTTCATGAAACTGAGTCTGGTGAAGTTCTATATAATCTCTTATTGTCAACAAGTCCCAGGAAGAGAACAAAACTAATAATAAACTGATCCGTCTATGAAGTACTGTGTTTGTGATCTACAGTATCTTATTCCTCTGTACCATAGAGCTCCATTGTGTATTAAAAATACATCACTGAGCCACACTGCTACACAGGTTGATGTGGTCCTTAATTAAAATGAACATACAAAGTTTTTTTTTTCTTTTACTCACACATCCACTGGGAAACAGTAGGCCTGGGACTGAAAAGTAGGAAAATTAAAATACATACACATTGTTGGTTTTGTTTCTTTCAGTGAATGTGTTAGCAAAGTAGACTGTTATTAACCAAACTGTCACCAACAGAAGAAAAGTGGCAATTGAGTTTTTATCAGCAATGTTTAAAAAAAGAGGGCTTGTTTTCTGAAATGCTAAATTCATAAAAGATTATTTCTTCACATTTTAGATGAGCCGTCCTCAACTCAGTCCTAGTACACGTGTTGACTCAGATAAATGCAAAAGTCCACATGGAACTCATTTCAGCGCTGAGATGATTTAAACAAATATTTTCTGTGACTTTCTCTATATCTTCTTGATGGAGCTCTTATCAGCTGTAACATTTCTGGAGTGTTTCCTTTGGAGTGCCGTTAGGGACACATCAGCATGTCTACTTTGAACCTGCTGTTTGTGATCGTGTACAAAAACAGGAGAAGATGTTCACTACTTCTGTCTGTCCTTTGATCCCATGTCACAGCCAGGAAGTGTCAGTTGTTCACTTCTTTACTGTACTGACGTCTGACCAACAGACACACACACACACACAAGGACGCACACAAACACACTTGCTGCAACATCAAAGGCCTCTTCATCAATTGATCAACGCAGTGTATCAAAGCCTGCTGTGCCCGTGTTACCCATGGGTCCCTGCTCCTAAACATGCCCACTGCGGCGGTGTCACAGCCCGCCGCTCTGCTACTCAAACATCTACATTCAAGACACTGACACCTGTGGCACTGCTTTTTCTCCTCAAAGGTAAACTCAGATGACTGGCTGTGCTCTCATACTTACTACTAAACTAAAAAAAAGTAGAAAACAGAAAACACAAAGGAACAAGTCACAGACTGTGACATCAAATCCGTTTTTTTCATATTCAGAGTATTTGACAGATGCACCTGAGACGCTGGAGCCGAACATGTGATTTACATTTATTTGCACAACAGGACATGTTAGGAAAAAAATGATACTTGTTGCTGAAATGAATGGGTAAGTTTACAGACACTTGAGGAAATCCCAATCTGTGGGCCTTTGCTGTAATCTGAGGACAGTCTGTGTGTTTTTACATGTTGCCTGGCCTGACTCTCTTCAGGTTTTGTACTCTCCTCTGACTTACCGGACATCCTGCTGTCTTTCCATCCCAGGGCCTCACTGATAAAACTGTGAGTGGAATTCATGTCAAAAGGATGCTTATGACCGAAACATGGAAAGTGCATACTGCACAAAATGTTCTGATTTATTACTCATTCACAACCTTTAACACAGATTACAGTGTATAAATCCCAATCAATGAGCATGAGCGCGCTTCTTGCCTAACCTTCACATGCCCATACCTGCCTATAAATAGTTTGTGAAATAGTTTGAAATAGTTTGTGTGCCTCCAATTGATATTAATGATGCTGACTGCAGACAGGGAATGATGGTGAATTCAGAGATGAGGACTAAAAAAAAAGAAACTTCACCCAGTATGAGCCTGAGGTACTTAAAGAGTAAGAGGCGAGGGATAAATTGTTGGTGGACACAGTGTGGGCATTACAAATGCCACAAAGGCTTAAACTGGCCACATATGGTGAAAGCAGTGAATTCTGCCCACTCACAGGGTCCGGACGCTCTCCAAAACAAAAAAAGAAGTGGTCCGATAGAAATGTCGTGGTGCATAGCTGTTCACAGGGGGGTGTTTGTGCTACTTGTGAAGGCAAGGGGACAGTGAGGCTCGATCACTCTGATGAGCAACATGCTGCAGTAATTGGAGAATACCTACTAAATGTTTAACTGTAATTGTCCGACAACAGCAATGCAAGCATTGTTAAATAATCACAGAACCAATGAAAAATGATTTATTATACATCAGAGGTAATGTCTTGATTTGTTTTACTTAATTCTATCAATTTCAAGCTGTTTGAGTTTCAAACTTTTGTGTTATTTCTCCATTTTATGTGTGTATACATGGGTCAGAGTTACCGTGGAGGTAAGCACAGTCTCTGTGAAGAGAGTTTATTTCAGTGCCAGAGTTTATTGACGTGTGGTACACCTTTTCTCCTCAGCCCTGCAGATACATTAAGATATAAAGTTAATAAATATGGCAGAAATATGTCAGAGATCTGTCTTAAATGTAGATAAAAAAATGATGAATTGACATGGTCTACATTGACGTGTAGGTGGTATATATTGGGAAATTTAATCTATTATTCTTACATGATTCATATAATAGCATTTTGTATGAAATAGAAATCATACTGCTTTGTTTGCTTTTATTGTGAAATGTTCACAAACCATATTTTGTCTTGGAAAACAACAATATATCAGAACACTGATATTGCAGAACTGTGGATAACATCAATTGACAGTGTTTTTGAAATTCTTGGTTTATCTGTGCAGTGTATATTGCTATGATTGGAGAAAAAAAGTGTATATTATAAACGTATATTACATGTAAGTTAGTTGTATATGAGGAGGAGGAAAGTTTGGCTAAATCATAATGTATATGATAAAAATGCTCAAAAATACACTCATTTTCAAGTCAAAAACCCAAAAGGATTTCACAAAATGTAAAAATACAGCCTCACAAACAAAACCCCAAAGCCATGTCAACTGGACTGCAGGTCCCTGCTGGGATCACAGAGAGGCAAGATGAAAGTGTGAAATCTGACAGGCTGAGCCTGTCTGGGCGAGACCTCACCGCCATCACGCATGATATTGACCTATTGCTCTACTCATGAGAGGGCCCCAGGCATTTCACACATTTGTCTGTATGGATGCATAGGCTCTTGGAAAGACTTTAAGGTATTATATATGTGTTTTTTTTTTGTATGTGTGTAAATTTTCTGCTCTTTGTGCATGTGCAGATGCATGTTCTTGAAATGCCCGAAGCACTGTGCATCTCCTGAATAACTTGACTCGCCATGAATATTTTCAAATGTGTCAACATGGGAGCCAATGTGTTTTCCTTTTGTGCACACACATGCTTGCACACTAACACACAGCCATCTCTGAAGTGTTGGCTGAATGTACCAGACTGTTCCCCGTGGATAAACATGGATGGGACGTATTGTGGTCTCTCGGAGCAGAAAGTGTGTATCCAGCTCTTGTCAAGGCATCAAGGCATACTGCTCACATGCCGGGTTGGTATTTTTAACCCTTTTTTTCAGTTCCTTTGAGTCAGAGACATTCTTTCTTTTCATTTTTGACAACATTTTGAATTGTAAATGCTACACACAAGGTCACAAGGTGCAGGGATATAGAACTGAGGGCTTGAAGGGACTTTCCATTGTTACTGCACTACCAAAACTCTGGTTCCTCACACAAACGTCAGCCAACTGTCTTTGATTAAAACACGGTAAATGATCCAGGTGAAAACTGTTCTGGCAATCACAACAAACCTGCCAAAAGTTCAGCACCTGCAACATTTTTTCAGCTTCAGGTCTACCAAGCTATTTCAGTATTTCAGTCTCTACCCCCTCATCCCTCCACCAAGGACCTAGTTTGCACTTATACCACTTCCTGTCTGTTTTAGATCCCATTTTACCTCTCAAAGTGCAGACATTGATTCCTAAACTCTCGCTGGCTTAATGATCCCACTAGAGTCTTTAACAGAAAATGTAGGAAGGCTAAAAGAAAGTGGAAAAAATCATGTGACATATCTCTTGAAATTGTCTAAATCTAATGGCTTCCTATGAGAGTGCAGTATAGAAGCCAACATTTTCGTTTTCTCCTCTGTGGTTGTCTCCAGTTTAATCAAAGAGTTCTTTTTCAAACTGTTCCTTAGTCCTCAGCATCCACTTGGTCAGTATTTTGAGGTCTCCCTTGAAAATGATGTATTTTGTCTCATTATTTTTTGTACAAAATAAGGAGATTAGGGATTAAGTCTTAAATTCATCATTAATTCAGAGACATCAGTATTTTTTTTTTCCATTTTTTTCTGAAAAATATATCTTTACTTGGTGTTTTGGAAATTAATCTTAAAGTAAGTAAACCGACTCTCTGACTGACTTCCTTTTTGGTCATTTTGATAAGTTTGATAAATGAATTCCTTTTATGCAACACAACTAGTCAGAGTTTGCTGTTTTGGTATATTCTATAAGCGAGGATAGCGTTGTTCCATGTAACTGGTTTAACCAGTGGAGACTTCCCATTGTCCAGACATTAGTCTGACAGACTAATAGTAAAAAAAAAATGGCCATTTGGTCTGACAGCCCAATTTTCCAAAAATACATGTTCTCTCTGCACTTAGAAAGAATTTAGCAATTATACCACTCACTGCTCCAACCACCCATGTGCATCTGTGAAGAAAATGTAAGCATGTTCTGAGGGAATTGGATTAGAGTTTATTCCTCAGACAAACAAAAGCACATGGCTAATTATCATACACAATAGCTTTATGTAATGTACTGCAGCAGCGCTAATAAGATGCCTGTGTGGAGTCAGTCCCCTAACAAGCGAGTGTGTATGCTTAAAAAAAGCAGCCACCATTACACCAGGTACAACAGGTGTTTCTTTTTTATTACTTGGCTGTTGAACTAATGGGATGTCAGAACAAAGGCATGGCGCCAAAAGAAACAACATGCCTGTCACTTGGGCACACTTTGGCTGTGGAACTGACTTTATTTCCTTTTTTTTTTTTTTTTTTTGTTTTCTGAGTGATAAATTGATTTGCGCTCTTAATGAGGTGAAGAAAATTCTACGAGAAACCAAATGAAATAAATAGTCTGCTGGCAGTAGACTGAGCGTCTGCATTAGCAGTTAATGTACTGAGTGCTCCTCGGTCGGGTCTGACGCCAGCCCGAAAGCAAACAGATCACACCCTTTGAGAGAGCAGGATGCATCGCTTCTTTCTGACCAGTGGCGATGGTACACTCGATGGAAACAGTTTTAGCAGCTGTGCTTTATAACAGATAAATAAGGAGAGAGGGAGAGAGACAAAAACAGAAGAGAGGAGGAATGACTCTACTAGGAGCCAACAATGCCTGAGATGAGTCACCTCCACCTGCTGCTAATGTTCGTCGCCGATTCTCTTAACTGACTAACTATTGTTACTTTATTATCTTGAGGTTGCTGTGCTAGTCTGATGATGTAAAAAGGAAAAGCATCTTCTTTTTCTTGTAGTGTGGGTCTATTGTCATAGTTTCAGGCAATATATTCTCCACTCCCCTCGTTCTGCTTCTGTGCTCAGACATCCATAAACCGCAGTCAATTATTCTGGTGTAAATTTCCTCTGAGACGTGCCGAATGGAGAAAGCAAATTGATATTTGCTGACAATTGGTATTTTCTCATTTGTGGAGTCTTTGAGAAACAGTTGAGTGAGCTGAGTGAGAGCTGTACGAGCAGAGACAAAGGTCGGGCTAAAGCAAAACAAGACCACATACTGGGGCGCTGCAGGTTAACTAGCTCTCCAACGAAAGACCGCCGCTTCCCATCCGCCTATCAAAGAGCCCGAGTCTCCAAACTGAGCTCATCCAGAGGAGCAAATAGTCAAAGCAATCTAGGAGCTCCTAGAGCAAAGTAAACAGTGACAATGTGATGCACGCCGTTGGCAAGGAGAGAGAGCGAGATTATTAGGAGGGATGAAAAAAAATGAAATGAATGCCGATTGAAAAAGGTTATTTTGAGAAAGTCTGAAAGTGACAGTAAAAATGTTGCTCCATAGAAATAATATAGTTCATCTAAAAAGCACACTGTTTAAATATATATATATATATATATATATATATATATATAGAGAGAGAGAGAGAGAGAGAGAGAGAGGTGACAGGTAACAAATTATAGAAAAAATAGGAATAGATGTGTGGAAA
>JBAJHX010000062.1:20651501-20662590 GCA_037176925.1 Amniataba percoides
TAAAAACCGACTGACATGAACAGGACCTGACAGAATGACCAGACATGAAAACAGACTAACATGAACAGAACCTGACAAAATCCAAAGAGGTCACTGTGAAGGTGTTTTTACAGGGCGTTTAGAAAAAGTATCTTTTGTGATAATGTGCAGCACTGTAATCATATTCAGTCTCACTATTACTCCAGTCAAACACAGAGTCAAGGTCTGTTTACTGACAGTATTACAGTCAAGCTAACTCATCACCATACGATCAAGGGCACAGCACAAGAGAAAGTGATGAAAAAACAGGCATGTGCTTGTGTGTGTGTGTGTGTGAGCGTTTTTGTCTCTTTTCTCTCTCCCTGTCTTTTTCCTTTAGATTTTGGTCTTCCTCTCCCCCTCTTTCATGGCTTCTCGTCCTGCTGTTGTGGCAGCACAGCTTGAATCTTCCGCTTCGTCTCCTTCTCTCTTTCTTCCTCAAAGCCTGGGAAAGATCGATAAGCCAGCACACACACAGCTTGATGAGCCGGCCTAAGAAGTGTCTTTCGGGAAACTTTAAGGGGTAGCTGGCTTGCTGCCGCGTACCTGCCATCCAATAATTCCTGGAGCCAGCAGGGAATTAAGAAGACATGGTAGGGATAAGCTACAACCACGTTTCACTTCATTCGGCTCAGGAGTTTCTTTGAAATTCAAATCTATTTTTAGCTCGAGGAGGTAGTCAAGTCAGTTAAAAGGTAAATGAGAACGATAAATCATTACCAGCTGAATTGGAGCAGTTACATGCACCACACCCTGTGTGCTTACACTGTGCCAAACACGCCGAAACCCCACAGACTCAGTGATGCAGATGCATTTTTTAACAGCTGAGCCACAGGCGGGTCTATTATTTGTACTTTCTCACATTCCTGTGATGATTTAAATGGTTTGCTCGCTGCTTCTTACTGGATATTATCAAATGTGTAACAGTAATTTAACTTTAATAAGGTTGAACTGTGGAATAATACACATGACAGAGACGCTGGACATTATTATTTCACTCAGTTTAAATACCTGCCTTTTATGCTTTTCCATATAGAAAATCATTATTCAAAATAAAGACAAATATTGTAATTAGCAGTAGTAGTGTGATTTTACTAATCAGGTTACAAGTCTAAGACACAATGGAACTAACCACTTTATCATTGTGTGTATTGCATTGGCTGTTATACAGTAAACAGAGGAATAAGATATTTACTTGGCACACACTTTCATAGTGTGTCGTGTAGTAAGAGGAGGTGGGTAACATTAACAATAAATTCAAACAAAAAATATGGGCATGGTTTTATGAATAAAATGTAAATTCCAAATATTTCAAAATCCTGTCTGCGCTCTACAGACTATCCTCCAGCAACTAAGTCCTTATGATTTTAATCAGAGTGACAAATCCGGCTTTAGTGTTACTCATCCTGTGTCACAGATGTCACACATGCAGTTCACGTGCATCAGTGTCAAGGCACATGTTTCCCTCCTAATGTTACACTGCTTTACATTCAAAATAAGTTTGTTTGGCCCCTCAGTTGGAGTGAGCCGTGTATTATCACATAAAAAATTATTTATGTTTCTAATTTATTCTCTTCTGTGATATGGAGTTTGCCAAAAAGGGTGACGAATTCTCGACACACCACACACTTGATTTTATGAAACTTGTTCAAAGATATACTGGAATATGTTGAAAGGTTTCGAGTTTCGTCTTCACACTTTTAAGTTACTAAATGGCTTTAAAAATAGCTGTGATGTCACTAAAACTTGCTCATAAATGCTTGTGTTAAATTTAGAGACAGAAGGAGAGCAGATGAAGACACACATTTCTATACATTTCTGTTCTGTACAGTGATGATTAAATATCTTAGAAAAGACCTTGAACTTTAATAAAAGTTCTTAAATGTATTTTTGGTTCAGTTGATTTTATCATCATATTATTCACACATTATTCCAGTGAAAAGTTTCCAGCGAGAATCATGCTGTCCTCACAGTGTTTGCAGAGAAGTACAGTGCACTGAGCTTCATCACGCGATGCAACAACAGTGAACAGGAGGGTTGTCACCAAGGGAGAAGAGGATTGGGGTCCGAATCAATAAAAAACTGGCCTGGACTCACAACACTGAAGCAATAATTATCCATTCATGTTCCTCATCTGAGCTGAGGAACATGCTTCAAATATGGATGTTGCTGCAGACAAATTTCTAAACTGTGGCTGAGACGCCCTGTGACCCCGTGTGTCAGGGTAAAGCAGGTATAGATAATGGATGAATGGATGCTTTACAGACATGTTCAACCCTGCAGTAACAGAATATCTGTACCATGACAACAGTTTGAAGGTGAGTGAGCATCATTGTCACCCATTCAGTCCCTGAACAAATGTGAAATATGCTAACAACCCCCCTCTGTTCCTGGCTTATGAATACAGGTGGACATTTGTGCCAGACACAATGATTTTTTCTTTGAAGCATTATCGTGCCCACAATAATCAGGCAGAGGCACAGACGGATGTGCAGATAACCCAAAAGCATTATTCTTCCAGCCACAGCTATCATGGCACGGAATTCAAACATATTCTAGAGCTGAGGGAAACTTGAAGTTTCCTGTCTCTGGAGGAAACTTTCCACTCTGTGATGGCTGAACCTGATGTGAAGAAGCTCCGTAAACTTGCTTGCTGGGTAATTAAGTCTTCAGTCTTTCTGAGGTTTAAGAGCTGATGCCAAAATATCAGCTGGTTGCCTGTTTCTGGCTTTAAAGAGAACAATATTTGGGCTTGCACTCCAAGCTCTCTCTCTCTTTCTCTCTCTCTCTCTCTCTCTCTCTCTCTCTCTCTCTCTCTCTTCTCTCTCTGTGGCAGCCAGCAACAGTGTGAAACTGAAGTGTAAACTATCTTTTATAGTTTTTTTTTTAATTCCCAAGACACACATTTATCTTGTGTACAAAGACCTGTGTGTCCAGCCAGTGTAGTGCCTTTTACACACACACACACACACACACACACACACACACTTGTACACTCTGAAAGACACAGAGTTCGGTCAAGCTAACCAGCAACAGTGTGCATTCACAGCTGTATGGCTTTGGCTGGTGTGTGTGTGTGTGTGTGTGTGTGTGTGTGTGTGTGTGTGTGTGTGTGTGTGTGCGTGTGCACAGCAGGGGGATCTAGCTAGTGAAACAGGATAAAGTGTAGCTCAGCAGGCGGTGTCTGTCAGGCTTCTTGTCCATCACTCCCTCTTCTTGGTTTCACACAAATGCTCTGTGGTAAGTTCAGCTCCCAGAATCTGTTTTAAAGGATGCAGGTCGTTTAGCTGGAAAATCCTTCTGCAGCCACTGTAACGTCCATTTGTCACAGCAGCAAATGAACAAGTTTATATGTTAAATACGTGTTATGCAGACACGCTGTGAATATGCTATAAACTGTACACTGTAAAGGTGTGAGGGCTCATCAGTTATTATCTGAAGTCACGACTACCTTAAATCCATATTGTTTCATGTTCATGTGCCACACCATGCTTCCATGTTCCAAGGATCCAGCCACTGAAGTGTACGTTTTGAGTTTTCATGTTCCTGTGTTTTTTGATCAATCTTTCGCCAAGGATCAAGCCTTGTTTTTTTTCTTTATTAATTAAAACCCTTGCAAACCTTGCTCCAGAGTCAGTGTCCTGCATTTGGGTCCTGCCTTGCCTTGTTTGGAATCTAAATGTTACAATAAGTTATTTAAAAGATGTGATGACTGGTCAGTCTCACGGTAACCATGATGGATTTGCTTGGTCTTGGTTTCCTGTTCTTACCATTCTGCCTGACTGGACGAGTTGAGCCCAGCTGAAGCAGCGTTGTGTTTCTGCTGTCAGCGTACGCATCATCATCCTCTGAGCAGCGAGGTTGGCGGTCCAGCTGGTGGATTTCATTATATCCTTTAGTGCTTTGAAGAACATTATTTCCTGCAGTGATGGACATGCTAGTGCCACATATCTTTTGTGGAAATGAGAAGAATGGCTTGAAGAGGTATTTAACTGGAAACTGGATGGTTAGCAGGAGTGGGAGCACACACGTGGCCTTCACACATTCACAGGAACGTTGTTTTCCTAAAAGATCTGCTCAGATGAATTAAATGAGTACAGTAAATGTGTATGTCATGTATGACACTGATGCTGCTATTGAATTGAGGAGCAGAATAGAAGTAATACTGGTGTACGTTTAAAAGGCAGACTCCTGTATGTTGAGAGCTGTAAAAGGTTCTTCCACTTGGCTGAGGTGGAAAAGTTGCTGTATGGATGAAGGTAAAGTGTGATTGAGTGCAGAGGAAACAGACTGAGCCAACTCAGTCACATGATCGTTTGTTATGATGAGGCTCAAGGATATGAACTCAATTGCATAACACAGAAATATGTTCTTTAAAAGTTAAAAAGGGCAACGTGTACAAGACACCAACAAACATGGAAAAACACAACAGATACTAACACTAAACATTTTTTTAAAAATTAGAACTCTCCAGGACACTGGAACACTCGACACAAAGGAACAAGGTGATCAAGCACCGGACAGGTGAGAACACAGACAACATCAACACTGGCTAACGGAGCTCAGGTGAAAACAATCAGAGTGGGAAGACAATCACAACACACACAAGACACACAAGGGAGAGATTAGACATCACAATAAAACAGGAAGTTTAGACAAAACTAAATTAAACTTGACAGACTTGATGATGTATAACAGCGTAATCATCCACATAGAAAATGATATCTTAAACATGATCTTTTCATTTTGTCATCTCATTGCGACCCCTTCTTCTACACGTTTAACTGCACCTGACTGAAAAATAATAAGTTTTGTTTTAAGTGTACAACTATAATATTTGTCTTACTTTAGTGGCCGGAAACAGACATTAATTTGCACTTTCTTTTGCAGATTTTCTGGAAATTTGCAATAAATGAATCTGAAAACTTTTTTTTTTTTTTTTTGTGCTATTTTTGGTAACCTGGTTTTATGTAAAAACAAAAGCAAATATTGGTGGATGTGTTTTTTTTTCAGAATGAATGAATTGCTGTTAGAAGCTGCTCGTGTTCTGCAGTCTGTCTGTTTTGATCTGCCCCCTCTTAACCTTCCCCTGGTGCTCCGAGCTTTATGCGTTTCTGCAGCCCGCGTTTGATTCCATGCAGGCAGCACTCATTGCCTTTGTCGGGCTTGCTTTATAGGTGACGGCCTGACAGAGATGGAGTGCGAGTGAGACAGATGGCTGAAAGTACAATATTGTGGATTTAATTTAATGACTTATGAAAAGATAAGCAAAACAGAAGGGAGGGGGGAAGGTGGAGGCGTTATAGGCATATTTACATACTGATGACTGATTACAGCATTGATGACAGGTAGTCTACAGGATATTGACTGAGGATGCTCCCAGTGCCAATCTGCAGGATCATTGTGTAGGCCAATCATGGCTTTTATATGATTGATCAGCATTGGTTAACTGATAAATCACATGATGCATTTATAATGTGGGTAACCTTTTTGTAATGCATTGTGCTCCAGGGACTCCAGATTTCAAAGATTACTATTTGTTCTCAATGAAACTATTTCCCTCCAGACCTAGTGCTGATGCATGATGTGACTTCTGTGTGTGTGTTAGAATAAAAAACTGCCCTTTTGAACACTAGTACTTTGTAATTTGTGATGCTTCTGAGAAGTGTAGCTGAAATAGAGTCAACGCAAATTAACATGTCAGCATTTCATTCACTTGTTTCCAAAATCCTGTCTTAACCCTGACATGGAGTGGTGGAAGAGGTTTTGTCATCTTTCTTCAAAAGCAGTAAAAGCAGTAACTGAAATGATCCTTCACTCCAAATAAAAGTCTTGCGTTTCTAATTAAAGACTGAGAGCTGTAACATGTTCAAAAGAAAGTATTTTCATAAGCATAAAGACCACAGTCACTGTGTCAAAATATCATACTGGGTTTTAACTACTGCTGCTGATTACTGAGAAGTGAACAACATGGTGTCCAGGCTGAGTGTTGGCAAAATCTTCTTACCTGCTGAGGACACAAACAGGTTGTAAGCATAAACTTTGAAAGCTAGCTTTGTAAGGACATCGTTCCACAGTGTCTGATTTATATTAAGCTCATTGATTTTGTGTTTTAGCTATAGTTCAAACTGGATTTTGTGTGAGCAGAGGTGGTTTACGCGTCCATCAGAGCAAAATGACATTTTATTGTCTAACTTGGCGAACACGGTAAAATCAGGCAGAACTATTCCCCTCCTGCGTGTTGATCACCACACCTGTAATGTTGCTTGACCATTTTCCAGCCTTTGATCACAAAACTAAACTAAACTAATCAGTGCACTTAATCATTATTTTATGTTTAAAATTTATTTTGACAATTCATTTAAAATGGGATAGATAATTGACCGATGTTATTGAACTGGTTGCTCACAAGAAACACGGTTGCAGATGAAAGTTGAAAGTTATTTCTTCTTTTGCTTTTCATGTAGGTTGTACGAGGCACATAGCTGAAGATACCGGCCGGTCTGTTGCAGACATGTGGGTAAGTTAGTTACATCTTTGTTGTGGCAAATCAAGAGCAAATACAGCAGAAACCAGGCAGCCATTTTTTAAAGAGACATAGGCTCCATTATTTAAAAGGAAATACAACTTGACAGAACTTGACAGAGTGATAAAAATACCCAGATCGCATACTGGCTCTTATATACCACACAGAATGGGGGGCCATTGATAAGAGTAATTAAAAAGTTGTTCTAAACTCTGAGTGTTACTAAGAGGATAAAACATTTGGGTGGTGACTATTTCTTAATTAGCTCTGCCAAAGAAATTTTGTCTTTGTTCCAGTTTGTCTGTCCAATTTAAATTAAATTTAATGGAAAATGTGACCATGGGCCAAGTAGTAACTAATTAGTTTTTGGTGTTTGTAGCACCGCCAAGTGGCATTCACAGAGCGCTTGACATTTTCAATCATAACTCTTAAACTGTGAGGCCTACTGAGAGTCCACGTTTTATTCATGATGTCTTCGTCCTCAGTACTGTGCTGCTGACAGGACTCCTCTTGAGGAGCTGAGAGAACTTCAGGTAGCCCACCCAAACAATCAAGACAGGAGTGAGAAATAATTCTCATAGCAGCGCATTACATACACATATCTGTGTGTATATTTACATCTGAATGTCATATGTGCCATCAGGTCGCTGAGTGATGGATGAGAAAAGAAAAATGCCCTTGGCCTTCAGTATTTTCACGCTTCCTTAGTCCAACACATATCAAAATAAACACTTATTTACCACTATATCTACATATTTCACCAAATTTTCACTAAAGTTGGTCCATGTGGAGCATTTGGATGCCATTTTTCTGTAAATGGTTATTGAATTCTTGCTGGTGTGGTGAGATTGAGTCTATGCTTCAGTCACACGCACATGCTCTTTGACAACCTGACTCCTTATGCAAACAAATTCATCATCACTGAATGATCGTGTACAGCTTGTCTACAGTATTTCACAATACACTGTCTTAATAAAATAGTTCCTGAGTCACATTTTTGGAAGATTTGAGAGGCCTCTACTTATTTGAGCCACAAGAGGCTGAAGTTCGTCCTCCAACATTCATGCTTTCTTCAAGGTAAGTTTTAAAGATGCAGTAGGTAACTGAACTTTTATTCAAATTCACTCAAACTGTCACCATGTCCTGATAGTAGACTATGATACAGATCATCTGTGATAATAATTAGTCCCCTCTGGCCCCACCTTCTTTTTCAAAAGCCGGGTTTTCTATTTTAGTGCGCTCGGCTCTTTCAGCCAATGACTGCAGGTGGAGCAGCCAGCGCAGCGTCAATCACTGCTCATTAACACGCATCGCCCCTTGATCAGAGCGGCTTCATGTATTTATTCCTTAGACTGCAGATGTTTTACTAACCTTTTTTTTTAACCTTTTTTTCCTTGTATTCTTTAACTGCCTGCCTTATTCTGCCCCTAATTCAGACCATTCTACTTCACTTTTAAACAGCTTTCTGAATCATCCAAAGGAACATCCAGGGTAATAACCATAATAAAACTGCACTTTGAAAGAAACTGTTGATCAAAATCTTTTTAAGACCATTAGTTTACATTCAGATAGCATCAGCACAAAATCCCATTCATTTATTCTCAATTTCAGACCAACAACAACAGCTCCATCTCATTCGTGTCTTTATGAAACGGTGAACGCCAAAGTCTAATTCAGTCCAGCTGCATGTGTGTGTCCATACAAGTAATGTCCAAAACGATAAACACTGATTTCTGCCAATGTTTATTTCCATTGCCACACAGCCCATTAACTAGAGACTTTCTACTGGACTAGAGTACTTAGCCTAATTTACCAGAACTCTCAGAAAAGCCAAGTGGCAGCTGTTAAGTTGACACTTGGTTTATCTTTATGTCAATTTACCCAGAAGCAGGAGAGAAAGGATTTCTGGAGAAGTAGTTTATTTGCATGTAATTCATTAACAGAAGGATAACAGCTGAGGAAACATTTCTTGGACTTAAATGAAAAATGAGAGCGGGCAGGAACAGAATAAAAGTAGAGTGTCCAGCAAACATTTTGTCTTTGGATGCATTCATTTGATTGCAGGGCCAAGATGAAAGTTGAGGCAGTCTGTAAAGACATCCAAGACTTGTACTGTGATGTAAAATCAGACATTTCCCACAGTGCACACACGTTTCAGAGCTAGAAGAATAAAACCTACCCTGTAAGTGAAGTGGCTCCCTATGTTTTTGTTTCCACTTGAGAAAATATAGTAAGTATACGGCATTAAAGGCCTGCACTTACTTTAAAACTATGGCGGAAACTGTTGGTACTGTTGGTAATAGTTGGTATTAAGTGGTTTCACATTGGAAGGCAAAGGTGTTTATTGCTGATCTGAATGACCATACTGGAAGGTGGTGTGAAAAGCCTTTATTCACAGAGGTAGGTGACAACTGATAATTATATAAATGCAGAGTGCGTATTTTAACACACTGTCCTGGAAAGGGAAAAGCGAAAAAACAGAGCTTGAGGTTCCGATTCTTCCAACTTACCCACCTCTGCGCCTGGCCAGTCGGCATATGAAGTCAACTTGCCCAATGCCAGACTGGTACAAATTGTTACTCGGATTGTTGGATGCAGGGAAAGTGCAGAAAAGAGGCTCTGCAAAGCTTTTCAAACATCCAGCAAGCACTCCGCATGGACTTTAAACACTCTTTTACATCCTTTTTGAGGATCTGGCATCTGGAGCACTGTCACCATATATTCCGTTTTCTGCAGGAGCTTCAGCACAGCCTTGAGTCAAATCAATTTAATTTATGTCTCCTAAATTCATTAGCCTCAAAGGGCAGTGCAATTTGTACATTACAGAAGTTTAACTTGCAAGAAAGAGAGAAATATAGGACAGACAAGTCAGACTGGTGAAGGTGTAGAATGGACAATAATACATTTCCTGGAAACCAACCAACCAGTGACAATAACAGGTAAATAAATTGTAAATACAGGAATATGAATCAAGTAGATTTGTTGCAGCTCCACAGTTGATGCTCAATAAATTCACTTTTTTATGTCATTTCACATATATAGCAGTAATGCTGATTTGTATGGATTTACATTTTGATAACTGAATGCAAATAAGCTCCACACCATCAATAATTAATAGTGAAATGTTTCAGCTCACATTTGAGCTCGCACCATTGTTCATAGCATCCATTTGTGGTTACATGTTTCCATTTCTGTTGATTGCTTCCAGCGGTCCTCTTCAGTCGGCGTAGTTACCGTACATCCTGATACCTTATGGTGCGGCGAGAGAGCGCTCAGCACTCAGGTGCATTTGTTGGCTGCAAACCTCCTGACCCGATGCCTGTACTCCTCCTCTCTACATAGTGCTGACTCTCTTTGTCCTCCCTATGGATAGATATGGTTAGTTCTCTGTTTTCGTCTCTCATCTACTTGCCCTGCAGCTCAGAACATTTGAATTCCTCTGCCTGTAAATAAGCAACAGACTACAATTAGACTCAAATGAAAGTAACTTGAGAAATAGTTATTTTTGTCATTGCTGCTGTAGCCTACATCCTTTAGTTCTATTACAAAACTATGGCTGATGAAAATTAAGTTAACCGACCAAATGGATGGAAATGACTGAATAAAGTATTTGTGACATCCTTTTAGGCCAGAGACAACAAGTGTTGGTTTGGCTGACTTTAGGTTGACATTTGTGACAAGAACAAATAATAATAATCATAAATAGAGATGTCAGTAATACTAAAGCATCCCCTTGTACCCCAGCAGTGTGGCTCCTAGCAGTGCTATCATTTTGCTCCCTTTGTGGCCCCCTGAGAATGGATGCTAATGAGTTTGGTGATCCCCTGACTTTTCTTTCGGGGCCGCGGACAGGTCAACATTTTCACTTATCCACTGAAACGTCTCAACATCTGACAGATGGAGAGCTGTGAAAGTTCATACAGACATTCATGGTTCCCTGACAGTGATTCCTAATGATTTTGGTGATCCTGTGACTTTTCCTCCAACGCATCATAGGCTTTACATTCTTTGTGTAAATGAGCCGACATCTACTGGATGGATTTTCATGACATTTGGTGCAGATATTCTTTGATGCAGCGTCCATCAAACCACTTTGTCAACATTTAAAACATCTCTTAAAATCCACTTGTTCAGACCAGCATTTAGCTCAAAGCAGTGTGTAATAACAACCTCAGAGCACCTCTACCATGACTGTAGACTTGCATTGCTATTACAAGGTTTAGTCACATTTCCAAAGACTCTTTCCCAGCCCACAGGATTCTCCGTTTGTTGTGTCATATTTTTCTGTGATGACAACAGCCTACAAATAGCCTATAAAAAGCTGAGGGTCCGTTTAAAATGTTTACCCCCTGAGCTGTACAAATTTCACACACTGCTTTAACCTCACCAGGTTTTGGTAACACAATTGTACAAAAAGCATTTGACTATTAAATATATATTTAATAAATATTTATTCTGGATAACGTTAGTATGAGGTAAGGTGAGGTGTGGTTTCTTAATGCAGCAGGTAAGAGGACACCCTACTACTCAGTTGTAATGAAAAAA
>JBAJHX010000062.1:20664160-20679689 GCA_037176925.1 Amniataba percoides
GTTTAGTGATTGAATTAGGTAAATTTGTGTGTAATTTCACAGTGAGTGGGTTGGAACACACATTTGCAAGAATACACTTGTAAAACAAAACTCTAGATCAGGGGTTGGGAACCTTTAACACTGACAGAGCCATTTTTGCTTATTTGCCCTCGAGCAACGTATCATATAAACGTATCGCTCATCTTTCACAGAGAGGTGCAGGAAGCCGAGTGGAAGCCATGTTGGATGGTCGGAGGGGGTGGGGGGGAGTGTTCATAATCGTAAATGTATCGCGGATCTTTCACGGAGATGTGTAGTAACCTGTCAATCACCTGGGTTGTCCAATCAAGTTCCAGGGATGGAAATCAACACTTTCATTTTAATAAGCCACAGACACGGGAGAGGGCTCAAAGAGCCAGATGAGGTCATCAAAAAAGCCACATCTGGCTCGTGAGCCATAGGTTCCCGACCCCTGCTCTAGATCATGTACTACACATTTGTGGCTATAACGATGGCAGATAGACCCACATGCTCCTGAGAGTAAGAGGTTTTAATGTAGAAACTCAACCCAGTCTCATAGCAAAACATGAAATGGATACATCGGTCCACAGTGCAAAACGTAGCTATTTCACAATTTGTAGCTATTTCCCTGAAAATTGTGAAATAGCTACGTTTTTTTCTCCCATTCATTTCTACTGGCCTGCCGACAGATCACGTGAGTGCTGACAGTGGACTTCTTAAAATAAAAACATGGCAGCCATTCCTGTCATTCTCAGTGGAAAAAGCATTATTTTAATATAGTTTGGACATAGCATAGCATTAGCATTTTAATAGCATTTTGATTACATTTCCAGCAAGAAATATACAGTATATGTTATTACATGCTGGATTATACTGTAGTGAGGTAGAACACATCCCATAAGTTGACTGGATAAAGTACCTCAGATCTCAAAGAACACTTCAGGAAAGACCAGCTGCTTGATCCTCAACCTCAGCAGACCGGATCTGTATCACATGACAAGAGTCCAGCTGACAAAATTAAAGTTTGTACAACCTGTAATTAAAAAATTTCTTATCAAGGGTTAAAACCAATCTTCTGTAACACTGTTTATAGGATTACACTGTATGTGTATTAGATTTCTGCCTGTACAGCCTGTGGTTCTGCTCTACAGTCACTCAGAACACCACAGCACATTTTCATGAGATCACTGATCATCGCTAACCCTTTTATTAACATTTGGCATCAAGGCCCACCCATCAGGTAGACATGTGATGTTACCCAGAGGTCAACCATCACCAGTATCACGGATATATACAGTATACAGTGGGTTGTGTACTGGGGAAAATTTTAGTTTCATTAAAGTTTCTAATTTTACAGACCTAACCTGGTGCTGTTAAAACAAGAGTGTTAGCACACAAGTGATAAAAATGAGTGATGAGAGTAGCTGAGCAGCAGAGGCTCAGCCGTTAGCGGGAAGCCAGAGCGATGATTGAGCTGTGAGCAGTGGACGGGTGGGAGCATTCATTCAGCCCTGTAATTCTGGTCCCTTCTCTCATTACTGCATCAACAATGGAACCACATTCTGAAATGATCCTCCCAGGTGACCTTGAGCCGCCCATCGCTTCCCCGTCAATTTGTATTCATCGGCAATTGCGCCTAAGCCCAGCCAGCAGTTACTTCCCACTACATCAAAATGGCATGTAGGGGCACAGCTCCGCATCCCACCACTGTGGAGTACGGAGGGGAGGAGGTGAAATGGAGACGCGGTGAGAGGATGACAGAGACGGGAGGAGAGAGAGAGAGAGGTGGAAGGTGAACAGGGAGAGCGTGAGTATTGAATGCTTAATGTAATTTCTCTCATCTGCGCTCGTGTGTCCACACTGAAAAAACACCAGCAGAGAAGATCCACAAGGGGCCGGCTGGAAGAATTACTATTGCCCCCCAATGACTCCGACATGGCCCCAACACCCCAACCCACTCACCTTACTGAATGAATGGACTCCATACAGTGTGTGAGTACTACTTATTCTGCTGTATACTCGTAACCTTTATTTTCCATGTAAGGCTAAACTTTAATGAATGAACCTTTCTATTTGATTATAGATTTCCACAGAGGTTTCTGTGTAATCATGTAACATAGTATTTATTGTAGGAGCAACTAATATTCCAGTGTTGTAAATGGTAAAGTGTTATGTATACCTCATGATCCCATGATGCAGCTTGGCACCTTGTGCAACTCAAGCATTTCCTTATGTTAAAGAGGATTTTTCCTCCTTTACTTTGGTTACTTTGGCTTTTGTTTGCATTTCACACCAGTGTATTCGTTCATAAGCAGTATAATCAAATTGAAGTGACTCAGTCAATATTCGTGTCTCTGAATTTGTGATTGTTGTGTTATCCACAGACATACATCAATTTGAATGAGGTTAAGCTAAGACTAGATCATTTGGTCCAAGGCAACTCCCTTGTCAATTACTTTGAATGATACATTTGTGTATTGAGCTAACCAGCAAGCACATAGTGTACCTGCACACTATGTGACCTGATCCTATCACTGTGAATCTCATTAGGCTTAGTTTTATTGATGCTGTATCGGAGAGATGAGTAAACTCTACACCAATTTATGTGTTAACAGTGGTGTTAGATTGGTGTATAGGATTGAGAAATGTTCTTCAAGTGGGGCAAAGCATGAGAATCACACGCCGGTACGGCAGGGAACAGGAGAGAGGTGGCTCATGTATCTTCATCATCGGATCAGCTTTTTACAGACTGATCAACAGGTGAGGCCTCCAACTGCTGCTGCTCGGTGATGAAAAGCTCTACAGCCAATGAGGTTAATGAATATGATGAAAACAACCCCAAAGCATTTTTTGGAATATATTCAATGTGTTTTTCATCAAAGCTTATTCCTACAGCAGACACAATTGTTCAAGAGAGTCTGTGCATGAATTGTGGTCGACATCATGATATAGTGAGCTTGTGGCAACTTTTTGCTCAAACAACTCCAAAATGTGTACCTCTAGAATAGATAACAACACTCACTGGAGTTAGAAGATTTCATAAGGACATAATACTTTTTTTGACAGGTGTGGTCAGGTTTGATAAGAAATCAGAATCAGAGAATCTTATTTATTCCAGGGGAAAATTTGCAAAATAGATATAATAGATAGATAGTTGCATCATTGTCCCCAAAAGTTCACTGTGCATGTCTACCAGACGATGCCCAAACATACCTCAAATAATGGCAGTTGTACAGGAATTCACACTGCGTAGCACAGATGTATTTTTGATGCTCTTAGCAGGCTCTCAGAAGTGTGTTCTCACACACTCGTCTGAAAAACCCTCTGAAGCCTCAGATGTTCTACACCACAGGGTTTGTGTGTGTATTTCTGGACTGCGAGGTGATAATTACAATTTACACTCTGCAGGCTGCTGCAGAGATGCAAAGACCAGTAGGAGGCGTGATAGCAAAGCAAGTACAAGTAGAGACAAGGGCGGGCTTTATATGGAGCCCTGGAGGAGACAGAAGTGCATGACGTCAATAGATCATTACAGACTCAGTAAGACACAGAGGAAACCAACTATTTGAATGTTAAATAATGTATATCTTTTTAGCGGTCTGAGATTCCTTAGGTGAAGTGAGGAGTGCAAGGTGAGATAGACTGTGTTGCCATCAATTTGTTGAAAATCAGCATATCTCAGAAGCCTGCAGCCCCACTAAAGACCAATAAAGATTCAATATTCATTACATCCTGTAATATGTCAGTGATGACAAACCTCATACTGATGATTCTGCAGTTGTTAAGGACCTCAGACGTGACATGACTGCATGCAAAATGATCTTGAACAGATATTGTGGAGGCAAAGATGATGGTGCATCATTTGAAAATAGAGAAAAACAGACAATAAAGGAAGACCGGAGGTCAATAACAAAAAGAAAGTTTCATTTTTTTTTTTTTTAATGCCAACTATTTATCGGACACTAAAACTCACATATCAATACAAAAGCTCATTGAAAAATTGATCAAACAAAGCATAGCAATTTATATAGCCAAACAAAAAACAAACAAACAAACAAAAAAACAGCTTTTAAACAGACAAAGGTTATTCTGTTGCTGGCCACTGCAGAGCACTGCTCCATCCTGTCAGCTGAGCAGACTGGTATGTAAGGCTGCTTTTTCACATTCTAGTGCAGCCAATCATTTTGGGACTTTCCTGTTTTTGCCTGTTGTACTTTCACAAAAGATCAGCTTTTATTTTCTTCATCTCTCACCTTGCAGTCAGACACGTAAATACACAGACACACTCCAGGCCACCACAGGAACCCACAAAACTATCACTTTGCTTTCATAAGTCATTTGTTAGTGATCGCCAACAGAGCCTGCTGCTCTACGCTGCTAAAAGTATGTATTTACTATCAAATTAAAGCCTTGAGGCATTTAAATAGCATTATTATAGACAGAATTTTTTGCTGTTTTGTTAATTATCTTGGTTTTCAGTCCCACTTCAGTCACATCAGCAGTACAAACCCAGCAGTATCAGTCTTCAGTGGCACATTTTGCATGTTGGATCACAGCTGGATCACTAAACAGCAGCTTTTCACGTCAACATGCTTGTCCATGTCTCAACCTTTTCCAACTTCCCTCCCCTGTCTGCAGCACTCAGCCCTGAGCCGCATTAATACCAAAGACGGGCCATAGTCTCCTTGCCTGAAACAGCCATTACACAAACAGGATGGACTGCTGCATTTCTTGGGTATTTTTTATTGATTTATTTATGGATTTTTTTTTTTTTGTCAGATTTATAGTGAATATTTCTTGGTGGACAATATATGTAGAACTGACTCTTAACAAACTTAAGTAAGTGTGTTTGTGGTAGTGAATCAATATGTCACCTAGTATAACAGTGAGGCTCACTTATATGTTTTTAATTTCATGGTGTATAAACTGTAAAACTAATCATAGAAGGATTTCACAGATTTTTTTTGTTGTTGTTTTTCTTTCTTCTTCAAACTCATGGGGTAACAGATAGATGGATAGAGATGATGAAAGTAAAGAAGAGAGAAGTAAGTAGACCATGGCCTCTCATACATGTAAGCTCACACAAACTGGGTATGTAGCTTTGCTTTGCTGCTTTGATGAATAAAAATCAATGGCTTTAAAGTTTTCTTTTCAGATGAAAAAAGACAACAGTGTGTGAATATTCTGTTTGATTAATAAATGACCCGTAAACAGATGGTGAGCCATTCGTACACGTGGAAATAGGGAAATGCACACATTTAGTGAAAACCTTGATTGGTTAACTTTACTAATTCTGTAAATGTAGCCTGAAGTGGTGATCCACACCTTCAGCAGAGTGCTCGTAAAATTATGAATACCTCCTTCTCACTCCCAGTGGCACAGACATTAACGCACAGTGTAACAGTCCTTCTTAAACATTAATGCCAAATTAGGGTACCCAGTACATGAAGTGGAGAGAAATAAGTGTCAGTACTCCTCTTTTTCACATGCTGGTGTGTGTTTTGTTTAGTATCAGCAAATTATTACATATTACAGTCTGATTTCTCACAGAAATTTCTGATTTCTCACTAATGAAAGATTTTGATCAACATAATGGAAGACTCTATGAAATCTATTTTCATTTTTTTTCAGGTTCCTTTCCATTTTTCACAAATTATATTATACAAGTTACAGAATGTTACATGTTTTTCATTGATTTTTATTTCTGAAATCTGTATTGAACAATAGAATTACATTTTGTCATCACGGAGTGTCTCATTTTACACTACGCTGTAAAAGACCAGAGTTATAAAACCTTTGTTGCATGTCTCTTTGCAATGTTGCTGTCGCCTCTGTGCACTCATTGTTCACCTTTACTACAGTTGGATTAATAATGCTTTAAGTTACTGATCTGGAAAGTTTGAATCTGTGAATATTATTCCAGTTTTCAATTTTAGCAAAGTTGTGTTACCATCAAAATCACTGGATGCATTCCTTTTCAGTGTTTCACATAAATTAGGTCCCATGAAGCTCTGTTGTGTCATTGTCTGCATTCTCTTTGTGCCATTTTGGAGACAGGCCAACATTATCATAAAGTTAATGTAACGTCACTGAGACTAGTTGCTGATAGAAAAGCAGGCGGACGAGAACAGATGAGCGTCACATAGTGCTCCATGGGTAATGCAGTTAATTTAGGGCCATTATGAATTGCCCGGAGAACCTGATAGGAAGATTACAACAGAGAGTCCTGGCAGCAAGAAAAAGCAATTTCTACTAAGACTCACTGGAAACAGGCCAGACTATGATAGCAAATAAAGCATTGGCCTGAAAATGAGACAACCTTGTATGGACGATGACCCTTTTGACCCCTTTTTCTCAACACATGTTATTTCATTTTGTTTTCTTTTGATTTTGGGGATACAAATACTACTTGTGGATTAGAAACACATTGTCTGTCCTGTTGTAAATGTTTCCTTGAGATACTGCCAAACCAACCAAGACTAACAGGTGAGCAGAGAGAGAATAGTCCCCATCATAGAGGCATCTTTTCTCAGAAGAATGAAACATGAGATACTTTCATTAAAACAGTCAGTGTAGTGTGCCCAAGTATGCGTCCATTCACAGCTGAGTTTTCATTCAGATTGTCAGCAAATTATTTTTTTTGGGTGTTTGACACTGATATGTTGCCTGCTGAACAGAGGACGATATCCTGGTGGTTATTTCTGTGGTAAAAACCTTTGCTTTTGGTTTGGTTTGTGAGCAGCAAAACGTGTAATACAAGCTGTCATGTAAAAATCAACTGAATGTGTACTTTTAGCACAAACTAAACTCTAACTTGCTAGTCTAGCAATATTAAGGCGATTTATAACCCATTATAACACTGTCTTAACTCAGCATGGTCACTCTACGATACAGAGACCAGTACTCACACTTTGGTAGCAATGTGCAACCAATTTGTACAGGTTTTCTTGGTTTAGTGTGCACTGTGTTAAAAATTACAAAAGAAGGAAAACAAAGGCACCAATAAACTGAAATGTAAAAATTATAAAGTAATTGCAATAAAAGTTTTGTGATTATCAATACCACTAACTCGTTTTACCCCCTTACAGCTGTAGAATAAAATAAGGATAAAAATGAGTGGCAAACATATTAGATGAAAAACAACAGAAATAAGCACATTCAGTATATGATATGTCAGCCAATTAAAAATGTACAGCAGTTGAGTTATTGTTCACTGCTGAGTTTTTGGGCTTTCTCCATTTCGACTTGGCTGGCCGGGCATTGGTTCTGCCTGGAAACTAAAAATGTAAATGAAAGAACTGCTTGTTGTTGTTCTTGGTCCATCATCAAAATGAAACCTGTTAAAACCAAAAGGCCACTAATGGACCTTGGATATTAATTGTGGACAGGCTACAAGAGTTGTGTGGTATCTGGTTCTTCAAATGTGCCTGAAATAATTCTAACATGAGAGTGGAAATCATGATCAGCAGTCACCAGCAATCCAAAGGTTGGCGGAGTGCTGATGATCGTATGATTGCAGTTACATGGAGTAAGTATGGCGGGAACACTCCCAGCATACACTCAGTCTCATTTTACATGTATTTTTTCCTCAACTGTTAGAGATGTCATTTATTTTTACATCGTGCTCCACAATGTTTCTGCGCTTTCGTCACCATTCATCACATTACATGTTTCCAATGAATATGGTCAGACTAAGTGATGTTGGCTGCAGTCACCCCAGTACATGTGCAAGAGACTCCTAAGTGACAATCATAAGTTTGCTTTAAAAATAGCAATAGGTTGCTAAAAAACTAAAATTCTATGGCGTCATCGGCAATCGTCTTGTCGAGCCTTAGACCCATGACGTATTTCCAGTTTGGAAAAATATCGAGAGCGAGGAAAAGTTTCGAACAGAGAGAGCGAGCAAGTCCGCAGAGAGAGCGAGCAGCGCTGCAGCCTTCATATCTGCGCTCTGTTAGTGTTCCTGCTCGAGACAAAAACTTTTTTTGCCACAAAATTATTTCTAACCTTTCAGTTTTATGTTTTTACGCCCTCAATTCCTGACCCTGTGCTCTTTTTATTTGTAAATTACGCCATAGAATTCTCAACAAAATGAATCCTGCAGTTAACTGACCAACAAGCTTTAGTGCTACAACGACATGTTCTCATTTAAGTGTTAAATTAAGTACTTGTTCTGGCTCCATTGATCTTTTCAGTTTCTTATTTTTTGCCTTTTGCTTGTAGCATCTCAAACTGCATTTGGCCTGTTGTGCTTTTACTGTACAGACTTTTATTTTGTTGGTCATTCTCTTGTGTATAATTATTGGTAAGTGTTTAGATAGCTAATTAGACCAATGGGTTAAAACATTCATGTTTTCATCCAAAATATAATTATATCAACAATCTTTCATCGTAAAAAAAGAAAGTGAGGTAATTTTATTTTAAAGTAACCTCGTGTTTGGAGTTCACACTAAAATATCTTTTCCATGTTCCAGCTAATCCTCAGTGAGCCTGTGCTTTGGCAGGTTTGGGCTTAAGGGCTTGTTTCACTTACAACATTCATTTTAGCCAATATCCTAAAAACTTTAAAATCCAGACAAATCGTCAATGTTCTGATCTAGATGATTTGGTTCTCCATGTACAATGAACGGGGCTCTAGTGGATTATCTTGTGAAAAACATGCAAACAGACAACAAAGAATCAACAGAAAACAAAATCTATCTATGTTTCTGGTAGAGCCAGCAATGTCCTGTAGTGTGTCCCATTTTATGCAAACACAAAATATCAAAAAGCGCTCAATAATCAGAGTTACCCATGGATACCATGATGACAATACTTTTATTCAAATTCAAACTCTTGACATTTTATTATTTCTTAGTGAATTTCACCCCTCTTGGCAGAGCTTTTTTCTCAGATGATGTCGCCCTCAGGCTAACTTTAAACATTGTAATATCTGCTCACATGCCTCCGACTTCCCCAATATTGGGAACTACAGTAAAAGACTCAATGTACTCTCTTTAAAGCTTTGAAACTAACACAGTGCTGCCGCTTCAGGCTTCACTTTAGATGTCTGCTCAACAAATCGGTTACAGCAAAGGAAAAGTTTGGGATGAGAATTCACAAAACATGCAGCGAAAGGGCTGAATGACTTCTTAAGTTTGAGGACAGTTTATTTCTGTGTTTTTGATTTTATTGACACCATCTTTGCAGATCACAACACTGTGGTGTTTTTTCTGCTGCTGAAGCCTGAAGTTATGGTATTTAAGTAGATGTTCTTGTCAGATCTTTGATATGTCCTATTGCCTAAAGCAAAAGTATTCAGATCGATGCAGCAGAACCAGATGTATTGTCTTGTCAAAACCTGTCTCCTATATAATGCAATATGATCCTCAACACTTCACTTAGTTACATTAGTTGTTGCTTCTGTAGAGAAAAGATGTGAGGTCTGGGAAACTTCACTTCTTTTTAACTCCACAGCCACATTTTTTTATACCGTACAGTCAAGGTGGAGTAATAATGTGATGGCTATTAAAAAAAGCCTTCATACAACATTGTATTTAATAAACTAATTAAAAGTTTAAGGACGATGAGAAACCGTTGTCCCACTGTGTCTACTGTATCTAATTCCTCTCTAGTCAGTGTGATGGGTTTTAATCAGACAGACCTACTTCATTATCAGCACCAGAGCCATAAGACATTTGGTGCAATGATGCCTGTCTGATGGGGGGATGGGTCGGGTGATTTGGTCCCTAATATGTGTTTGTATATCTGTATTAAATTAAATAAAAAGAAAAGCCCTACAAGTGTGATATATATAAAGTATATTTATCTTTCAGCAATTTTGAAAAATTTCACCTGACACTGTGTACCGAAAAAGACTCATGATGTCTTGGTATCCTCTGGCTACAACAAAAAAAAAAGAAAAAACAGGGAAAAACAGGAGCTAGTCGACAGCAAAGTGCCTTAATCATTTTTGCAATATGGGGACGAGACTTGGCCCACCAGGTCAGAAACACCTTAAGTCAAAAATCAATACGTGAAGTGGAGTTTCTATGAACTCTAATTATGTGTAATATAATACTGTAGAGAGGCCCTCTAACAGCGGGGAAACGCAGCAGAATACTAAGCACTTACCATCAGCAATAAAAAAGTCACATTTGTTCTTTTTAAACAACAGTGTGACACACACACACACATCTGTGCGGCGCTAAATGTCTTGCATCAGGGGAATTTACGGAGGAAGTGACATTCACTACTTCACAATTCCAAATTACTCCACCTTCAGATTTAACACACAGAGATTTAAATTTGTAGTGCTTTGTTTGTTCTCACATGTCTGAACTCAAGATTGCTGTTGTGAAAGTGATGTGTGTTATACTTTGACAGATGTGCTGTGTGAAATCAGTGCTGTTCTGTGGTTTTGTTGAGAAACGGGGGGGTGGGGTGGAGGGCGGGACTGATATCTTTTGTGTTACAGCTGCAGTGGAAAATCCTAAAGCATAATGGATGTCAGCCAACAAGAAAAACACAGCACATTAGACCAAGTTTGCTCAAATGACATCATGAATCATATGGTAGTGATGTTTAAAGACTACACACTTATCACTGAAATGTGGATTCAAGTTCAAAGTCAGGTCAAATGATATTCTGTATTTTTTTACAATAACACAATAATAAATCACACAAAATTAGACAAAACAACACTATGATTCTTATAAACAACTACTGTATGTGGATCCAAAGACTGAAGTGTATTTGTTCTATTTGTGTCCAAAGGATGTGAAAAACACATCAGTGAGTCACACTGTTGCACTGGATAACATGTTGTGTTATTAACATGAACCCACAGGCTGCAGTTTATTTTGACAGAAGTGCTCACAAGAGCACCAAATGTTGATTACGCTGCTGAAAATAGTCCCCAATTAATTAACTATTATCTCCTGTTTGTGTAATGTTAACTAGTAACTACAGAGGCCAGCAGGTTTAGGCAATTACCAAGATATTAAAAATAAAATTGAAACATCATTTGTGACCCATTTTTAAAAGTGAAGGCTTCAGTAGGATGAGTTTAGACATGAATTACACAGCCGTGAGAGACAAACAGTGAATTGAACTGAATTTCATTTCTAACTTGTCTAAAATAAAAAAACACATTTTTGATTTTGGCCTTTTCATGGCATTTGTTCAAAGTACAAAAATATTACCAGCCTTCTCTTTTAAAGTCTAGATTCATAAAATCCTTTACTCTACATGAAAACATTTAGTCTGTATATTATGTCTGTCTGTCTGTTATTCTCCTATTTTGCACACCTCTATGTCATAACTAATGACACCAACAGTGTTTGCATATTTCAGCCTTTTGCCCATTCCACATTTTCATGAACCTGCCCATTAATGAGGGGCTGAGCAAAAACCCTGGCTCTTTTCATATACAGGACCTGCTGAGGATGAGGTCACAGAGCACTTCATCCTATAAAACTTGTAGTCACACACTCATCGTCGAGTATTGTTGAGAGTAGGAATGCAGATTGTTTCTGAAACCTATCCGCCAAAAGTGGAAACACACATTCACTTCCCGTGTGTTGCTACATATGTCGTTGCCTGACATGAATTCTAAATGTGGGTCTGCGTCCTCTGAATTGTAACTGTTGCACTGCTCTACTCATGCTGTGGGACTGATTGGTGTACTGTTTGTAAAGGAACTGAATAAAGGAGGATATGTGTTGTCAGGTTCTCACACTGTTCATAAGGTTGATCGTGACACCCTGTGACTGCGGTGTACTTTAAAAAAAAAAAGAATTATCAAAAAGTATTACAATGTTAAATAATTTCTACAAACTTCCGTTCTAATCTTTAAATCATTTACCCTCATACTGTTATTTGGGGCAAAACTATTTTCTTACCCTACAAAAGCATTTGCAAGTGCCTTTAAAAGGACTTCAGGCGTGCATAATCAAGATGAATTGTAATATCACATCGCGACTCACTTTTTCAGACTGGGATTTTAATGTCACTGCCTCTGATCTCAAGTTGCCTGTTTTACTTAAGTTTCGTGAACACAGAATTATCAATGTCCCCTTCGGCTATAATATCATGTCAGACTGGCTCCTCCACGTTAACTCTGTCAGTGAAGTGTGAGCCTGGGTGTCAGAGTAGCTCTCGTAATGTTGAGAACAGCTTAATGTACAGCGATTCTACATTTACAGCTGCCATCTATCACCCAGTCAGCTGTGTTCGGTGCCTTGACTTTTACAGTGGATGTTACATTTCTTTCATTGCAGGGCACTCACACACGCTCAGAATGTGAAGAACAATGAAGGCAGCAGCTCTTAATATTTTCAGCGAGATATACTGCATGTTGTGGTGGAAGTCATGTGTAAATTTTCACGATTATGATCCAGTTGATCAAATAAAGAGCATTATGAACATGGCATGAGTAGTTTGTATTTTTTGTGTAGGAAATACTCAAATTGCACAATTTCTACTTTCTGCAAGATATGTTACATTTGCATGCTGACAGCACACTTAGAAAATGTGCAAAAGGCTATGCAGATTATAGTAGTAGTATGCAAATCACTGGCACTGGTTTAAGTATTTTCGTTCAGAGGACATTAAATCAAGTGCCAGGTTTTATCTTCAGTTTCCTATTCAAAGAGGAGTATTAAGATTAGAACCTGCACTCCCACAAACAATCTAAAGTCCTATTCATAAAGAATTAGCGGGGTACTCAATATAAATCCCTGTAATCTTCGTCTTTGTCATGTTCCAAGCACGTATGCGGGGGTACCAGTGCTCCTCCACCAGTAATCATGCAATGCACTGACAGCCATTTTGAATTGTCATAGCATGAAACAAGAGAGCAGCACAGCAGGAATCACACATGTCATTAGCATTGTTAATGACGGCTCCTTTCTGGAGACTCACTGTGTACAATACTAAGGCCCTGGAAGACATATTGACATATTGACGTCATTACTTACACATGTGCATTGAAGTATTTGCCATGACAGTGTTCATCCTGTGATGCTGAATGAAATGCAGAATTCTGTAAAAATGCATACAAACATCAGCTTTTTTAAACGTGTACAATATCCATATTTGTTTAAACACAGTATGTGCTTTAAGAGCAATTACAAAATACAAAAATAAAGGTTACCATTTGAGCTCTGACAACATGTTGCTCCACTTTTCCTCTATTTTACCTTAAGTTTACATCCAAGGTGTTCCAGCAGTGTTTTTCAGTCAGTTTCAATCAGTACATCTGTCTACACTGACAGTCTAATGGCTTTTGTTTCATTCAAGTATAACTGTGACCCACCTGCCTCACTCAGCACTCACTTCCATAGTACAACTCTTACTGTATGTTAATTAGAATTTTTTTCCTCTACATTTTTAGATTTTCTGTAGTGAAAGGCAAAGAACGGATGTTGAAATGAACATAGGCTTTGACTCTGTGGATACTCAGGCGTTCAGGCACCCATAGGAAACGATGGGCACCCATGGGAAAATTACACTGTGAGGTCATCATGTCAGCAAGATAAGTACTGGTTATGTCAGAGCAGTGAGTTTTACGTGTGAGTGGCCATGTCCATGTTTAACTCTCCACTAGATTCCCACCACAAAGCTGTTTCAATCTCATCTTGCTTCACCATTTTACCATTTTACCTCTCTAACTCTAATCTGCTCGTTAAGCAAAAAACTGCAAGGATAATCCAAAAAAATGACAAAAAACATCAAGGTGAGCATGGATTTGACGCCCTCAACAATGGAGAGAACCCAGAACAAAATACCATTGGCTGAGTAATATGCATTGACATAGTTTAACAAAGTGATATTTCACTCAGAAAAAAAATCAATTGTGATTTTTTAAATCATTCATCATTTGATAATCAATATCTAAACAAAAATTAACCTTTCAAAACTGGTTTAACTGGGGTAAATGAAAATGTACCATTTTCAACCTATCAGGATTTTGCCACTTCTGCAGTTGCTAGGAGGAAAATACCGGCTTTGAGCTCTGATTGGTGGTCTTGCTGCAAATTTACAGTAATGGTAATTCAATCAGAGACTAATTTCAAATGACAGTAAAATTGACCACTAATCGATCCTCTGGCTGGGTGGGCTTTATTTTGGCTAATTTTATAATGTGTTCTGCCAGCTGTGGGGAGAACCAATCACAAGCTGGAGGGGGGGACACAGCTACACCAGCTAGCTAACCTGCTGATTCATGATGGTCACCAATCTTTTAATGAAAAGTTTGAGTTAATCAACAAAGGAAGAACAACACCAGAGCGTAATTTGGTGAAGAAAAGGAGGGCTTTGAGAGACATTTCTGCCCCTGAAATTACACTTGACCATCATCAGAGGGTGTTATTTAATTAAACGTTAAGCTTTTTTATATGGCAGTAAAATTTAGGTGTTGTAAATTAGTATACATTTATCTTTACTATTTTACAAGAGGGAGTGCAACACAATACAATTCTGGGACAAGTAAAAAAAAAAACTGGGGGACTTACCGTATTTTCCGGACTATAAGCCGCTACTTTTTTCCCACGCTTTGGGCCATGCGGCTTATTCAAAGGTGCCTTTTCTGTGGATTTTCATGTGTGGGCATTTTCGCAGGAAGTGCAAAAACGAGACAAGTGGTAAGTCAAAGTGCAAAGAAGCGCTAATTTTTATTTAGCAAAAGCCCATGCAAGCAGCAGGTACGACGGAGAAATTATTTTCAAACCCTCACACTAAACTGTCATCTTTACCCCCTCGTCGTGGAAAGCAGACGAAGAGGTTCATATGATGGCGCTTTTAAGTTGAAGGCTATATATCTGGCTGTACAGGAAGGGAATAGAGCTGCTGCACGTAAGCTTGGCGTGAATGAATCCATGAACTGCTGTGTTACAGGCACCATTCAGTTATATAAATAAACAAGAAAGAAATATTTCTGTGTACCGGTAAATCTATCTATCTATCCAATATGTATCTCTTTTCACAACCTAGATATCGGCGGCTTAGAGCCCGGTGTGGCTTATATATGTACATTTACATTTTTTTTTTTAATTTAGTGGGTGCGGCTTATATTGAAGTGTGCTCCATAGTCCGGAAAATACGGTAATTTATTTATTTTTTTTATTCTATGTATTTTATTAAAACGTAGTAATGTACATAATGTAATGAAAAATAGCTGCGGATAAATTTGACCTGTTGGCCACCAAATTAAAACCTGATCGTCCGCCATGTTGTTTGATTTGTTTGGTTAGTTTTGTTCAGTAAGTCTGCATGATTATACATTTCCCCTAATAAACTCTAACATAGCATAGACCTATAGGCCACTGTGCCAGTCTCATATTATGATTTGTTAAGAATATTACTTGTTTGCCGCGCTGGGTCCTTGTTTGCTCTCTGCAGTTCTGATGTGTCTGTTGCTAATGGTAGCCTGGCTGTATGTCCTATCACCATGTGTGCTGTTATGATGCGTTTGTGTGTCCTGTCACCGTGTGTGTGCTGTTATGATGCATTTGTGTGTCCTGTCACCGTGTGTGTGCTGTTATGATGC
>JBAJHX010000062.1:20697727-20710867 GCA_037176925.1 Amniataba percoides
ATTTTCAAATACGTATTTTCAAACAATATTAGGTATAAATCTAAAAAAAAATTTAACCTGCAATATGCCCTTTAAATGCTGCAGTCATCCCTGATATCATTTCAAAAAGCGAGACTGTCACGTTTCTCACTGTACATCAGTGTTTGGTATCTCTGAGACTTAAGTTTAAATTTGTTATTCTCAAATTGTCATTTTTATATAAATACTTTCTTTTAACCCCACTATTTGGAACTGATGAATAATACAGGAGTTAACAGACAGATAAAACTGATGTCCGTACAGCATTCCCAAATACTCCATCAACCATCTGTACATATCCATTAATAAATGCAACTTCTCTTTCCTGCTGAGAGACATAGAATATGTGTATCTCCTCACAAATACACTGACACCTTTAGAGCTCAAAAGACTGTTGTTGTGGTAGAAGATTCATAAAAAATGCACCTAATTATTTCAATTTACAATGGAAGCTCTGAACCTGCTGAATTAAACATTAGTTTGATATGGCTTTTGGCACCCAAGGTAAGTGCCATGTTCAGAGGACTCGACTCAAACACGGATGACAGGAGGCAGATGTGAAGCAGTCCAATGATTTACTTTAAGTTGGTGGCTTACAGGTACGCAGGTACAGGTAGACAGAGAAGGAGACAGGTAGCTGGAGGATAGGCCAATTCAGGTTGACAGGAATAAAAGTAGAATTACTGCCCTGTTTTCAACTCCACCAACCAGTCAAATGACAATGACACATCTTTGTGTGTCCAGACTGATATAACTTAAGTGGTGAAAACTTTGGCGTGGCTCATGACTTACAGTAGGACAGAAAGATGCTCTGAAGTCTTGGCAGAGTGTCCTCATGGCTGTAATGTGAGATCATTTTTGTTCCATTAACTTAGCATGAAAGCATATGACCCTAAATACTGAAATGCTTTCTACAGCTTCAAAGACCAAAGGATCAAAAATGACTCGTATATCAAGATATCGTGAATAAAACTCAGTGAAATCGATCTGCTGCAGAAGAGCATGCTGCAAAAAGCACGAGCATAATGGAACAAGCAGTTCATGTTTTAAATATTAATAAAGGACATCAACTGGATGCCAACTTTTTTTGGCTGTCCTCAGTAATTTGTCACAGTACATAAAAATACACACATCTGTGGAGGGCGTATTGAAAGTTATTTGACAGAAAACAGTACCTTCAGGTTCTTCACCATTTTCAGAGCTTTGGATTCAATCTTGTTGTTTTCATAACGACTGTTGAAGTAATCTCAACAATTTAAGTTCAAATACCTTTCTATAGTTTATACAATATATATCTTAAGCAAGGCATTATAAAGGCCCTTTTTTTAAACTCAGCAATTGAAGCAGTTCAAAAGATGCACTTATGTTTAGTAGTGCTATGTGAGGATCCTCAAGCACTTTTCCAAGCTGCAATACTACTATGTAAGAAGAAAAGTGAAATAATGAAAGCCTTGAAAGAGGAATTGTAACCGGGGACATTCTTCAAAACACAACCTCCAGATCATGTAGTAAGGAAGGCAAAAAAAACGCTCTGTTATTGTTAATATTGTATTTTAGTGTTACCAAATGTTCCCTTAAAAGTGACATAAAGCACAGTATGCTTGGTGCTTGTGGGGCCCTTTGTCAGGACCCACTGTCAGTTTCCTGCTTTGTCCTCACTCAGCTGTTTTAGGGACGACCTTCAGTTTACTCATCATCAGCACTGGCTTGTGATGACAACTGGATGATATCTCCTGTCGCTTATGTGATAGCATCATGGGTAATCTCAGTTTAGTCTTAAGACTTAACATTCTGAAGTGTTACAAGCTGGGGGTGAGGAGTTTGAAAGATGGCCATACAGCGGGCATTTATCATCAAGGACATTCTTGATGAAGGAAGTACTGAGTTGCATTATGGGAAATGTAGGATTCAAAATCTTTGGAGATTGACCCAGTATACAGGACTAAAATTATCTATATTGTGGAGACAATTCAGTACACTTATGATGATAGTAGAGCAAAACAGTGAAAACAGTCTCATCCACAGTATTGCTCCTACCTCATCTTTTACATGCAAAACAAATGTCTCATTTCCATGTGCATCACTTCCTGTTTGCCTTTGAGAATTTGACTCAGTCTTTTATCATCTCACACTGAGGGAAGTGTCCACATGGTACAGCACCAGAACACATAGTCATTGGCCTGCAGGCTTCACCAGTTAAAAAGGTGATTAAGTGATGTATTTATGTGGCTGCTACTATATATACTATATTTATTCTTCAACCATCTTCAGGTCAAATACTGAATAAGCTAAATCTACACTGTTAGAATAGAAATTCTTTAACAGATATGTTTAGTTTGGCTCTAAATTTTTCCCATCCACATCAACAGTCTGCTCACATTACAGCAGATGTTATATTATGCATCTCCATTGGGCCTATCTGCTCCAATGGATGAAACACTCATGGTGTGTGTAATCAGTAATCAGTCTTTCAAAAAGGTTCAAGAAAAATGGTGGTCATGAATGGCAACACAGTGCTGAGCCTGATCATTTGCAGATATGAAAATGTCCTTACAGCAGCGTCCTTGTGTTTCAGTCAAATCACTTCCTGCAGGCACACAGACTCTGCCTGTTGAGTGAGGAGTGGTTATAAGATCACAGATAACACTACAGCTGCAGCTTAAAGAAAAGTAAGTTGGTAGCATCATCTCATTAAGGCTCTCATTTTCATTTTCACTAAAGTAACCATAATTTTTCTGAACATTTGCATTATCTATATTTAGGCTTTTTACCAGTCATTTTGACCTTTGACCTTCATGCACAGCATCTGTTACAGAAATGTAGTCTTATTCTGGGATACAAAATATCGTGGACCCCTCAAAGTCACTATTTTACTCATCCATAACATTATCATTTGACAGCTGTCATAATGTGTGTGTGTGCTCTTCACGTTAGAATAGACATCCTGTGCACAATTATCACTGTGTACATTAGTATATGATGAGAAAGACATGAGAACAGAATAAATATATATATAAATCATTACTGAGTTAGCTTTACCTGTGATGTTCAAGATAACTACTGTTACCCTCTTGTATTTTAGCTCACCAGCAGCTTATGCTGCCATTGTGGGGACACTTCATGTTGTACATGCCTAAAAGACACACTGCAGCTCCTCAAGATGAGCTATTCTGTGTGTATGCAGTGAGAGAAAGTTTGAAAATGCAGTTGGATGATGAGTTAACAGTCAGTGCTCTAAGAGAAGATAGAGCCAATAAAAACACACTGGTTAATTGTTATATTTGTTATTGATGAGACAATAACAAAGGAGATACATTTTTATATGTTTAGCAAGGCGTTCTGTTTTCCTAAAATCATACACTTAGTGTGCCATATCAGAGGCCTCAGTACAAATATTATATGCTAGATAACTTATTATAGTGTTATTATAACTGTCTACTGTCAACTGTTGGCCAGCAAGGTGGAGAAGTAACTCCACTCCACTGTTTGGTGTTTCTCTTTAACTGTTTACACACTAACTGGTTTGTCTTTAAACAAGAATTATTACGGCTGTAGGAGTTAGTAGGTGCTTCTTGGTTTTATATAAACTTTACTCAAATGCAAATAGAGGGAACGGCATGATTAGAGTAGTATTTAATAGTATGTCATTCAAAGGTGGACTCACTTTCTGGGATCATCTGAGACACCATTCTTATTATTGTAATCACAAACAATTCATGTTAATGTAAGAAATTATTAAGGCTTCATTAATCTTTCTAGAGGTGACTAACTAATAAAGAAACTTAAGTGAGATAAGAGTTACTTGATCCTTGAAAATGTATTATGTAGTATTGGCACCTTTGAATATACAAATGAGCAAGACTATGGAAAAAGTCTTATATCTTACACTATCATGTCTTGAATGAGGTATGATGCAGTATCAACAACATGTCATGCTTGGGACTGATGAATGTGAATGATAGTGTGACAAATGATAAGGCATACATTTCATTCAGTCAGTCACAGACAGAAAGACAGTGAAGTAAGATACCACAGGTGAAAAACTCATATCAACTCCATAGACAAAGGAAACAAATTTCAGCATAATGAAACAGAGTGTTCTTTGCATAGTATGTACGGATTAAAACCTTTTTCATTGTGATCTAAAAATCCACAGCTGAGGTACTGTTAAACTCAAAATGCAGGTTTGATGGGTTTCATTGAAAGGTGGAGTAACTCATCTACAAACAAACAAGTTGGTTCTTGTCATTTGAGGAAAACATTTTTGACATGATGCAGCTGACTTGTTCAGGTAAGGCATACTGATTGGCTGATATGTGATGAGCCAGCTCTGAAAGCAAAACATGCTGTACCTGTAATACTACTGTAGAGTCACCAGCACCATACCACACCCAAGAAGGCATAGTTCTCAGGACGTGACAGTGACAGCAGGATCTCTCTCTATGAGGTAAACCATCTGAATTATTATATATTATATTTTATAGTGTAGTGTTTGTTATTTTTTAAAATCTGAATATTTATATGTGTGTGTTTAGAATAACAGGATACAGGAATATACAGGAATTAAACAATTACTCTTTACTTAATACTTCAAATACTTTTTTCTATTAAACCTTATAGTTAAAAGTTCAGATTTATAGACACTCCACAAGATTTATTTTACCCTTGAGTTTGATCAGCTGTTGTCTCATGTTTTGATGAGGAATAATGATGTGTAACAATAAGGTGAAAATATTATTCTCACCTGTAGTTTGACACTTTTATAAGGTGCCCTGATGGAGTCTCAGTGTGGATGTAACAGTGGCCCCTTACAGCTAAACTGAGGACTGAAGCCAGATTCACAACCAGCAGATGAATAAAGAATAGCTGCATTTTGTAAGAGGTGGCATTTAGTGGCTAGGGCGTAGATAGGCTTTTGATGGAAGGAATGCACCCAACTTGACAAGTGCTGACTTTAGTGTTCAGTGATCTTTGAGGTATCAGCAACTTTACAAATTTATGAACAATAGAAATAAAGACTGCATTCATGTAGATTTCACAAGTCAACCACCCAGTTTTAATTATGCACAGACTGGTAACTGGCTGAACTCAGCTTGAGAAGGAGGTTAGGATTTTAGATACAGACACACTAACTTGTAATCAACATTTTCCTCATTTTCTTACAGACATGGGATCAAATGGAACAGACTGCAAATGGATACTATAGTTCTTTCATGTATGTTTGGGAAAGGACAGCTGCCTGAGTTCAACAATGAATATTTGACTGAACATCCTCCATGAACTCATCTTCAATCTGGACAATACTCTGATGGATTGACTTAGCTGATACTTAAGGTCTTAAAATAGATGAAGAGATGACAAAGCAACAGTTACTGTACGAATCAAAGTCCTCACAGTTAAACTGAGGGGACAGCGACTCTACAAAGTTGTATTAATCAAAAAGATGAAAGGTGGTTTTTCAGCTCAGAACAACACAGCAAGATGAAAAACTGTTGACATCTGTGTAAGGTTAGGATCTCTCCTGTTGGGATCACACAATCAAGATCTTTTGAGTTTCCATAGAAGCAGCTAAAAGAAGGATCAATAAAACATGGGATACTGGATGTCCTTTTTACACACTCGTGTTTTTCTAATTACCCTGAAGCAAGAAAACAGGATAAATTGGACAAGAGACACACTTCAATATTCAGGTAAGCTGAGATTCTTTAATGATGAACAGTACAGTCTTTTCATTTCTTCAGAGGGGTCTTTTTTCTCGAAATTTTAATCAATCTTTAACTTTTATTATGGAATTGGCCATTAATTTATAGAAATGACAAGTTGGTGGATAGGTGTTGCAGCCGAAAGATTAGGCGACACTCACTCTTGAGGGAGTTTTCAAAGAATCTGAGAAGTAACGAGGATTTTGTTGCAAGAAATAATTCAACCAACACATAGTGTACAAAGCCCAGGGTGGCTGTGTACACATACCAACATTCAAACTTAGCAAGCAGTCTAAAGATTCTCAAAAGTTTAATTAATCCAGTATATTGTAGAACCTGGTCTGAAATGTGTATTTTGTAAAACAAATTTGGGGTAAACCATCAAAATAGAACATCATTTAGCTTGGTGATACAGTGTGGCTGGTCTGAGTCTGGCATTATTTCAAAGGAAATCACCTTTATGTCGTGACGTGGGAGAGATTTCTGCCACCAGCCAGTGCTAATGAGCACATGAGCTGGACGAAGGTATAAGTCCGCCATTTTACTATAGCCTTAACTCGGTAATATATACCAGTACCGGTGTCTGTACCGATATGGTAAGTAATTGCTGCTATCTAATGTTTTGAAATGCCAAACCGCGTGTTTATTTATACTTTACCACTTACTGACACAATAGCGGTGAATCATCAGCATGTTTTTAACCAAACAAAGCAGCTAACCTGTTAGCATGGGTGTACCTTCGAGCCACGATGGCGGTTGACCTATAATCTTTAATCCCTTTATTTCACCTTGTCATAAAAGGAACTGGCCTTTCTTGTCTGGCCTCACTTGATTAGAACAGTGTGCTTTGCTTGACAAACTGGACCGAGATTATCAATGTGACACGATCGCGTCGAACGGAGAGAGAACAGAAGCTTATGCTAAGCTCATCGGGCAACATTACGTCAGAGCTAATAATATTGTTTTTCCAACATGTATGCAGACATCTTGTAAAATGTTTGTTTTTTTTAAAGACTGCTTATTCACCAACTCAGTATAACAATTCTATATCTTGCTGATCTATTCTTATCTATGCTGTCTATGCCTATACCAAAATGTGGGCCCATCGATGGGCCCATCGATGAGTCTGGCAAAGTTACTGTTGGTAAATGTGAATGTCTCACAACAAACTTGTATTTCTAATAGAAAATATCAATGTCTTGCTGTTTCATTCTCAGGGTTGCATCTTTGCGCGAGAAGTGTTGTCTTCACCGGTGAGTGTGCTTATTTCTCCCCCGTTAGTATTGAAGTTATATCTGTACAGTGTCACTGTATTGTTTTATTTCACACTGACACACTCACACACACACACACACATTTTTATATGTCAATAATTGGTAAATCATTCCCTAACTTTACCCCATACTTGACCATCAAAAAAAATGTAATGCCAACCCTCTCTGTATATTCTTTAAGCTATTTACCTTGGAGGACTGTATTCTTATATGTTGTTAATCTACATGTTCTCACCTTCCTCACTACCCTGGTCTAAAACTTAAACACACACATACTCATTGAATATGAATGTTTAACCATGAAGTGTTGCTTAAATTAAACTTGAATAAAATAAATATAATAATTTTCTGTTCATTATCATCCTATCCCAGGTCCAGTGTGAGACCGACCCTCATGGTTTGAATGGAGTCGTGGTGGACGGTGATATAATATATCCCATAATACCAGTGAGTACAAAATGTGACATTTGACTTCACTGTTACTGTTCTTATTTTAAATTTTAGAGTCTTGGGGTAAAATTGTCAGTAATTCACAAAAAAAAAGAATTTTGAAAAAAAAAGTCAGCTTTTCTGTACTGTTATTTAGTAATGTTTAAAAAAATGGTTTCAAATTGTCAATGCAACATAGTGTCAAGTCAATAGTGTCATCCCACCATAGTACAGGGGAGCTACATTACAGCACATGTGGCAATATTACGTCAAAACTAAAATCATGAACTTTTTATATTTCACATAAACAGTGGTAAAGTAGGTTTTGTATCATTATGCAGTGATCTTTAAGTTTTGGTGATGTATCTGTACCAGCTCATTTTAAAGCTGAGTTTTTTGGGGCTTATCAATGAGTCTGGCAAAGTTAAAGAGGTTCAATGTTGATGTCTCACAACAAATTTGTAAAATATCATTGTCTTTATTTTTCAGCCTCAGGCTCCGGTCATTTCACAAGAAATTCTGTCTTCACCAGTGAGTGTGCTTATTTCTCTCTCAATGGCCTACGTGTTTTACCTTGTTTGTGTACAATTTTACTATATTATTTCATTTCACACTGACACAGAAACAAACATACATTTTTATGTCCATACTTTCAAAATCATTGAGATAAATCATTCTCTAACCTTACCACAACACTAACCATCAAAATGAAATTTCTAACCCCAAAACTGACACTGTATGTTTTTATATATTTATCTTTAGACGACTGTTATATTGTTACATTTTGTTACTCACTTACCACAGATACATGCTAAACAACACTGACCAAACCCTTTTCTGAACCTGAACCAAGTCAGAACTCTCCAACAGCCCTTTGAATGTCCTCATTCAAACTGGTCCTCTCACACACACACACACACATACACACACACACTAAACAGCTAACCATGAAGTGTTGCTTAATTTAAATTAGAATAAAACAAATGTTTGATTCTTTTCTGTTCATTATCATCCTATCCCAGGTCCAGTGTGAGACCGACCCTCATGGTTTGAATGGAGTCGTGGTGGACGGTGATATAACATATCCCATAATACCAGTGAGTACAAAATGAGCATTTTCCTGTTATCTTTTACAATCATCCAGGTTCCCTCACCTTTTTGGCCTGTGACCCCTGAACACAAAGAAGTGTCCCATTCTGAAATGGATACTATTGCGTACAACAACAAACAAATTGACACAAGTAACTTTTGTGTATAAGTACTTTCTGTGCCACATCCATACTCAACCTTTCAATCCTTCACTCAGTGTTATAAACCATGTCCTTGATCCTTTGTCTGTGGTTGTATACTTCTCCAAGTTGTCACCAGTTCAATCCAAAAATGTATTTTATTTTTCTCCTTGTCATGTTTTTCTGTTTTCTCTTTCTCTCTCCCCTGTGGTGATGGAAACCAACAGCCTAGCCTCGCCTCTGAGGACGGGTCAGCTGATTCATATGGAGGACAAGAGCCACAGTAGAACTCATATGGAGGGGTACAACCCATCTATACTGCCAACACCAGGTAATTGCAGTTTTAGCCATCATATGGATATGTACAGTCCATAAGTTACAAAAGATTAGAGACAGCACTGTAATGCAAAGAATCAAGTGGTTGATTTTATCCAATTAAAAAAAACAGAAGAAAATAAATCCCTTTGTTCCTCAGGGTTAACTCAAATTTCAGACGGTAGATTGGTCATAGGGCTGTCAAGAACTAAACAGCCTTGTCCAGCTGACAAATTTAGACATTTATATTTAAAATGAAAGACCGCAAAATGAGCTGAGAAAGCTGTCAAGCCTTGAGAAGGATTCAAAGTACTAACAACTTTTTTGCGTCACATGAAGTCATGTGTTCTTTGTTAATATCCAGTGTATTGCTTACTTTAAATGTAATCAAATCATTCAAGATAAATATAACAGATAAATATTTGTATATCTTTAAGGCCACCATTAAAACAATAATTTGGCCTTTAAAAAAATTATTTTATTGGTGGAGCAGAGTTGTGGCTACATGATGTCACAACAAAAAGGTCTAAACACAATTATACTTCATTAGTTGTTGTGTTGTTATACTTTATTAAAGGTTAACATTAACGTTAGCAGAAAAGCAAGCAAAACTATGTGAACATGCACAAAATCAAACAAAAATCAAATTCAAATTTATTTATTTAAAGCCCAAAATCACAAACATTGTTTGCCTCAGAGGGCTTTACAATCTGTACAGTTCACCCCAGACACCCTCTGTCCTTAAATCCTCGACATCAGTACTGTACTTCTTGCCTTGTATTAGTCACTAATGTGGATCAAATTTAGTAAGATTTAATACTGCAGAACTGTCATCTGCTGCTGAATTTACATAGTATTTTTTTTACATATATATATATAGTGTCACTAGACACATTTCTGAGCAAAGCTGGCATTAAAAAAATGTATTACACACGTAAAATGGTCAAGTCCTTGAACTTTTTCATTACCATACATCCAGCTGAATGTCAGCAAAACACAGGGACTGATGGTGGACTTCAGGAGGAGGCAGAGAGAGGAACACGCCCCCCCTCGCAGACAGTCGCCAGCTTCAGGTTCCTCGAGTTCACATCAGCGAGGACCCAACCTGGACTCATCACACACACTTCATCACACAGTCAGTCAGACAGCAGCTCTTCTGGCTGCTCAGCACATCACCAGGACGGAGCTGCCATCCATGGAGGACGTCTACACCCAGCAGTGCAGGAAGAAGGCCACCAAGATCATCAAGGTCCAGCAGACTGCTCTGTCTGATGCAGTCTGGACAACAGCTCTGCAGCATTCAAGCCAAAACCACCAGGCTTTTAATAGTTTCATTTCAATTTTAGGTCTATATTTATTATTATATTATTGATATTCCTGTACTGTTGTTTATATCTGTATTTTATTTTTAATTTAAAGTGTTTCTATTCCTACTAATATTTTGAGCACTTTGTAGAGAGCAAGCTATTTAAGAATTTCATTGACAATAATTGTGTGACGCTATTGTTGTGTAATAACAATAAAGCTTAGCATCTTGAATGTTTTATTTCATTATCAATCAAAATATTTTTATTGCTAATTATTGTAGTATTTGTTTAGTTTGTTGTTATTATTAATCAATAATCTGATATGTCAAAAACACTGAGATGTCCTTATGCATTTGGTCAGATTTTTCAGTGTACAAGTCAGCATGTTTCTCCCACTATTCTTGACCCCAATCTTCTGCACTGGGTGTGTGAGCAAGAGAGTCAAAGTTTGAGGTGAAGTGTTATGACAAAGTAATATATCCCAATTGTATACACACAGCATGCAACAACTGGTCAAGAGCAACTGCAGTACTTGCTAAAAGTAAATTAAATGTATATATACTATAGAAGGCAGCACATGACTACATTTGCCTTACCTGTCTTATTGTAAATCACACATTGAAATAATCATATAATTTCAGTAACTTCATTACATTAATTGGACTTAAAATAGTTGTAACATCAATCCCTGTCCAAAATCAACTTTTCGTCGTCATCTGATGATGGTTTAAAAGAGTAGATTGAGTGCGATCACCACAGGATGTCTGGTGTAAAAGACTGAAGAGAAAGACTGCTGGCTCTCTTTATTCAGGACAACACAATTCCTGGAGTCCTGGGGTAATAATTACAAATCATTAGGGCCCTCCCGGTGACACAGATCTTGTTGGAGAGGACAGGATGACTGTCATAAGTACGAGAGTGAGTCTCTGGACTGAGCACAGAGCATAAAAAAGAATGCTGAAAGAGACAGCATGAAAACAGCTACAGACTGTTGGTGCTGAAGGTGGATGTGGCTGTGTTCGGTGTGCTGTTTACTTAGAATAACAAAACCACAGTGAACCATGACCTGTTAGTTTAAGGTCATCTGAAACACTGCCATTTCAGTGCCATCTCAAGATTTCATCATCAGTGTGCTACAGGTGCTGGTACATATAGCTATGTCTGCATACCACACATTAAGTCTAGCAGGGTCATTTTCAAGTCGTAGTCTGGTTGTATTTGCAGACACACATAACTTCTTTCCCTTCAGATACAGTCATGTAATAATTCAATCACGTAGCCATGACTATTGATAATCAGTCAGGATATATGTTGTCCTGTGAATGATCGATCTTTGGTGTGACTGTTTTTGTTTTTTACTGCCACACACTCAGACATCTCCAACATCCAACGACTAGCTATCTTTGTTTATTTTTATGTCTACTAAAACATTTTCTCCAAAAATGTGTTGGTAGACATACCAACTGCGGACCTGTGAGTAATGCCACAGCGCTGTGAACTGTGGGTAATTTCCTCAGGTAGACTGCAGAAATGCATACTTGTGTGTGTGCGTGTGTGATTAAAGAGCTTTAAATGTCTGTAGGAACTAGAAACTACAGATTAGTATAAAGTGTCATCTGCATACAGTTGTCATGTATTATGGGCACAGTGAGAATGTGTAGCCATGTTAGCAGCTCTGTGATGCTATGCTGAGGCACAGTGATGCCTTAGCTAAATGCTAACATACCTATAAATGTGACAGCGCTAAAATGCAAATGTTACCAGATTTAATGTCTACCATCTTATTTTAGGATTAGTTTTATGTGGACATCTGCATTTCACTAAAAAAAAAAAAAAAAAAAGTTTAAATTCTTTTTCTCAGCTTTTCCATAGGTAATTCTCGCATAGGCTGCCATTTTCTTGAATTAGTTTGACACAAATTAAAATAGCCTTGAAAGCAGGAATGGACAGTATGAGCAGCATGTCAGCTTGCACAACATGTCAACTCATTAAAAACAAAAAAAACATTTTGTTGTAAAATACCCTTTGAGCTTCCTTCTTGGACAAACGAAGGACATACAGTACCAACCTACATGGAGCTGCTTGACAAAACACACTGCTGTCACTGCTCACCTACATGAGAACTTTAATAACCTGAGCTTGATTCCATAAATTCCTCCAGTGCTCTCTTGGCAGCGTAGCAGAACACGTTACTCTTTTGTGGGTGGTGAAGCTGCCAAACAAGATGCTCCTTCACCCTTCACACACACTACAAATTCTTTACTTCTCTAGTGTCACTTTGTTTTGTGTCCATGGGTGAGACATCTGAAGTCAATGACCTGCCCCAGATTTTGTGTTTTACATAGTGCTGCACATTTTTCTTACTGCCTTGAGTTTGTGAAAAGTATTTTTCCGTAATATTTCATCAGGCAAAACCAACTTTACATTTCACTGCGAATAGAAAATGTGTTCATGCTGACTGACTCCCTTTGTGCTCTGAGGTCATATTTTTTGTCACTGATGAGTGGGTGCAGAATGGATAACATTTATTACATGCACCGAGACATTATTGCCGCTTTCAATTAAGCTTGCGGTTTCAGAGAAAAGCAGTGCTGTATCAGCGACCATTAGGGACTCGATACACTAATGCCATTCAATTATTCATCAAAAGACCTTCAGGTGTAAGTGTGAAGCTGGAGAAGGCAGGAACAGATGCTGGATAAGTGTACAATGGATGCGAGGTCAGCAGGATTTGGTTTTTCCAACACACTTCAAACTGAATCTGCTGATTTACCTCGAGTAATATGCACATTTTTTTCTTTTTAAATCCTTTCGATTTTTCATTTCTATTCTCCTGTATGATGTAAGTACGGCCTTGACTCCTTGG
>JBAJHX010000062.1:20723396-20744216 GCA_037176925.1 Amniataba percoides
TCCCACATAAAATCAGTAAGCACAACCAGAATTCATACATAAGGTGCACTGGATTATAAGGCGCACTGTCAATTTTTGAGAAAATTTAAGGATTTTAAGTGCGCCTTTTAGTCCAAAAAATACAGTAAGTGACTTCATGATCAGAAAAATGGTTTTGAGATGTTGAGTTGATGAAATGCTCTTAAAGCACAGAAAAGATTAACCCAAATGCAGAGAGGGATGATGCGGTAAAAGTTGAAAAAAGGTGCCACAACAGGAATCGGTGGTACATGACAGCAAAAAACACAAAGAGCTTGACAGCTACAATGCAGGCTTGAAAAACTAACATGAAGGCTTGATCTAAAAAAAACATCTGGCAACAAGACAGGGGAAACACAGACAATATAAACACGTGGTAATGGAAAACAGGTAGAAACAATCAGGGCGGGGCAGACAATCACACAGGTGGGAAACATACAAGGGCAGAAAGTCAAGGCACCTGAAACGTGAGAAGAGTTATGGATTTCAAAATAAAACATAACAAGCCAGAACAAGAAATCCAGACATGACAGACACATTCAACAGATTTGCCGAGACCTGACAGTTGATTGGTTAGAATTTAGATCTGCAAGCATCACATGGCTGTAGGTGTCACACCAAGACCATAGAAAAGAAAATCCCAACAAATTATCATATTGATAATTCGCTGAGGAAATAAGATTCTGTTAATGAAACAGTGGAATAGGCCTTCTGAAATCTATATCATCATATTTTGCTAAAAAGTGAAACCTCTCCCACTGGTATTATCTGAGGATAATAAGTAGTGTGAGTATTAAACATATCCACTGATGTCTCTCTTTGTCAAAGGATGTCCTCCAGCCAATCTGACCCTGATTCTGAGGAACCAGTCGTTCAGTTGAGTTACTATTTCAATTTTCTGCCTGTGCACAAAGGTATAAAACCCACAACAATACAGTGCCCTCTGAGAATTAAACCTTTTATTGATAATGATGAATGAAATTAAACTTGGATATTGGTGCTTGTTGTTGCCATGCCAACAATTTTCTCCTGTAATAAACACATTGTACCTTCATTACATGGTGACACAATTTTAAAAAGCCTGATTTTCTTGTTAAAAAATGATCAGATTGTCTGGGTACAGTATGTCCCTTTATAGAGGATGGACTATTTATTATTCAAGGAAAGAATTATGGGAAAATCAGTGGTTTAACATATTAAGTCAGGGATAAGAGGGATGTGTGCCCTCATAAAAACTAGGATTAAAAGTTTAGAAAGTACCTTGTAGCCTGCCCCGTTCTGACAGTAAAAAGAAAGGGAGTGCAGTGCTGACAGGGCAGGGAACCAAATTACAATGTTCATTAAGCTGTCTCTAAATCCTCAGTCAGCTGGGAGCAACGACTGACACATCGGTTAATGCTGCTGTACATCACACGCTCACACACACCCGCGCACGAGAACACACACACACACAGACAGAAAATACATATGCATAAGAGATTATACGGTATCTTTTCACCGGGTTGATCCACGTTATGATAAATAATAAAGAGCAAATAATTAAAAAAACAGCGAAAATAAATATGCCCATCCAAGTATGAATTTAAAATGGATAGAAGTGACATTGCTTTCATCATACCTAACACAAGAGTGATCAAGTGTGCAGAACAGTGTGCACAGGGACCAGTCTACACATGCTAATGTAGTACTGTAACGCATGTCTGCTTAGTTTGTTTACATGATAACATTTGCTCTTTCACATTAAACAGTGCGGCTGAGGGTGACAGGGAATTAAAAAATTGGTTTAGAGGGTATTTGATTGTAAACCAAACACATGTTGACATCTTAACCCGAGCTAAATGAGATTGAATGAGACTGAAGTTATTACAGTTCATCCTCTGGGGTTTGAGAGGCAGCAGACCATCCGATATAGATATTTCAACAAGAAACTAAATGTTAATCAGTCAAGAGCATATATTCTCTGGAAACTATGAATATGTGTAAGAAATGTGTCAGTATCGGCCTGGTAGATAGACATAATTCAATGGATTAATGAAAACTTTGACCTGCTGAATAGTAGTTGATTTCAGTTGGAAACAAAGTGGTGAGTGATCGACCGACAGACCAGCCGAATCCAGCTGGAAAAAGTGGGACTCAAATAAAACCTGAGAAAAGATCATATTAAAGTTTACTATGGTATCTCCACTACAACTTGTCTACTATTGGATTTCAGCAGAGAGGCATTCAACATCATAATCTATTTAAGTGTGCGTTGCTGCTGCATAAAACGCGAGCACACTGGCAGGGCCAAATGGAGTGCAGCTGGTCTTTTTGCACATTTCCTCCCGTCCATTTAACCTGCCAGTCACTGAGTCACCCGTCATCCCGCATCCTGTCATTCCCTCTTATACCAGCAGCGTGTTCCCGCCAGTTTCACTCATTTGATCCCCACATCGATCCACACACCTGCTCCTGATCCTCCATTTACCCTCCTCGTATATATACCTGTAACTAATTGCCAGGTTGTGTGGCGAGCTCTCCAAGCCGTTCTGGTCCAGCCTGTTAGTCTGAGTGCTGCCTGCCCAGTCTTTTGACCTCCGCTTACCTTTCCAGACTTTCTGCCTGCTTGTTATGCTTGATTTGGCTGCTTACCTGTTGTCGACCTTTGCCTGCCTCATCATTTCAATAAACCTACTCCATCAGCAGCGTCTGCAGGTTTTGCTTTTGGGTCTCGCCGAGCCATTAACCATCAGGCCTCAATATCAGTGTTTTCCGAGGGTGCAATCTAAACACATGCAAAATGTTGTCAAGGTGTAAAATTGACATCATTTCAGTGTTTCCCCTAGCATTTCACAGTAAGATAATGATGAGGGGTTCACCTGGCTTCACCACCAACCCATTATGCAAACTATTAAGTTAAGTGTGCTCATTTAGCCCTGCGCTTAGCCTCACATTCAACCTCAGGGGGTCTAAGCCAAACAGATGACTATAATAATTAACCTCTACGGGGCCCAGGCGTTCAAGTACGGAGCCCACAGCAGACTGTATCTGGCAGATTTATTATATGCCCGGAAACTCAGAGACCAACCAGCACTCCTAAACTGAGCAATATTATAGCCCCAAGTTCCCTGTGTGGCAATTTTGTGGTCATTTGATGGAACTGTACTAAACTGCTAATTTTGTGCGGGGATTTTCTGGTTGCTGATGGCATTAGTGTGAACCCCCGTCACATGATTCCCATTGTAGATGATAAAGTAGTGCCACCAGTTAGCCCACACCAGTATGTACCTAAGATAACTCATGTTACAGTTCCATCTACAGTTTCAGTTCCCACCATGTCAGAGATGGTCATCACAGCTAAACTAGGTGTGCCACTTAAAGGCCTTGTACCCAGTGGTGCAGGTGGCTCAGGGGTAGAGCACACGCACACATATCTGAGGGCCTTGATGCCTTGGTGCAGTTGACCCTGGTTCAAATCCCAGCTGGGGTCCCTTTGCTGCATGTCTTCCCCCTCTCTCTCTCCTTCCTGTTGATCTCTCACTGCCCTATCTGCCAAAACCAGTGAAGGGTGTACCCCATTTAGAAAAAAAAAGGCCTTATACCTCATGACTATGCTGGTGTGTGATGACCGTATGAATCAAAAATCATTCAAATTATATCTCAGAGACTGCACATCAAAGAGAAACAGACCACCCACGTGGAAATGGGATGTTTGAAAGATTTAACAGGACTCTGAAAGAGCAGTTGGCTAAACTCATTCATTAGCATGGCGGTGAATGGGATGATTATTTGTCTGCAGTGGTTCTGGCTTTTAATTCTACTTCACACTCTACCACAGGATACTCATCTTACTTTCTTGCTCATGGTAGAGAACCTCGTCTCCCAGCAAGTGAGCATCTCTCTTCACCAGTGGTATTACAGACTCCACAGAACTATGGCTCAGAACTGGTGAGATGTCTTGACACAGTTTTTCAGGCTGTTCATGAAGATCAGAGACTTAAACGTGAGTACTACTTCAACCAACATGTTAAGTTCAGACCCCGTGAGTGCAGAGACCTGGTATGGATGGACGATCCTACCACACAGAGAAAAAAACTGGACCCCAATTGGACTGGGCCTTATGAAGTTCTCTCCTCAGATGACAAGGGGCCTTCTGTACACGCTCTTGGGTTTGAGACATCCTCAGGCTGAACCGAGAGCTATTCACTACGATCAACTGAAACCTTACCGCTCCTCTTGGGACAAGTTAGCTATAAAATGCTGATAGACAACCGAGGATCATTCATTAGCTACAGTAGATAGCCTAGCATTCATAATTAATATTTCAACTTAGATAACATATTTTATCATGTATGACAGGAGAGTAATCACTCACCTGCGCAGACAGACCAGACTCCATGACGAGGTCGACCTGCAGGTGAAACGCTGCGTAACGACATTAAATCTTCACATCTACGCTCACATGATTACACTCGCCCAAGATAGCTGGGACAGGCTCCAGCAGGCCTGTGGCCCTGTGTGGTCAGGACAAGCAGGTTTAGAAAAATGGATGGATGGATGGAGTCAGAAGAGAGTCAGTTATACAGAAATCTTGAAATACATTTGACTGTCCCTCTACATTCATTCATTAATACTGGACTAATCTTACTCCAAACACACACTAGCAAACCAAGATGAGCAAACACTGCAGGTAACAAATAACCATTTCCAGAAAACCTCCATCACGCTGCCTTCACAGGCTGACAGTATTGTCCTCTACTTCCACATTCAGCACATCCACTATGCTGACAAGCTGGTTGGGATTTTAACAGTCTATCTTGCACCCCAAGTAACAATTTTGTTGTTGCTGCCCACGGGTGCTATTTTCATTTTAACCAAGCACCCAGCAGGGGGTAAATTGAGCGAGAGCCATGCAGGGCTGAGCTTTGTCTCTTTGTGTCCAAATCAGTAACCATTTTAATGTCTCCATCAAGAGATTCATACCAAAGGGAGGAGACAAAAAATGACAAACTAACTGGTCTACTTGTGCTGTAGAAGGGCATAACTTCCTAAAACGTCTTTAATTTCCTGTAAACATACACGTCCATACAGAATATTTATGCTCTTTAACCTCAGTTTACTTGTGGTACACTGATGCAAATGCAAATGTAGAAATAATGATTATAAGAGCAAAACGTATTTCCAAATTCTGACATAATTTCTATATTATAATATTATGATGCATTATATAACAATTAGCTCCCAGTTAATCAGACTTTGACTGCATCCAAGAATCCTCAGTAACAAATATTTTCCAGTGTCTGAAATTTAGTGAAACTGAAAACCACTGTAGTAAACAATAAGAAATGTATTTTCTGATTAAATGCATCCTATTAATAATTAATTAAATAAATTAAGTAAAATTTAAAAAATGTTGTATTATATTGTAATAGAAATAGTTTGCACAGCCATCAGTGTACAAGCAGCAGGATACATGCTGAGGCATGTCGAATGCATAAGGATCACAAATACAAGGTCACACAGCAACAGAGGACATGGAGACATGCTATATACATGTTTTTGTTATATTGAAAAAATAAGTCAAATTAATATAACCAAAGTAAAAAGTAAGTAAGACATGGCATGAACAGACAAACAGTGCAAAATACAAATACATTAACATATTCCACTTCCTCTAGTAGGTGATCTTTATTCACCACAGAGTAAAGTTTTTTCAGTAATGTGGTTTGTCCTCTCATTACATACATCAGATGGTGATTGTTGAACACAGGCTCTTGAACTTGTAGCTTTTCTTTTCATTTTCTTTCAAAGTCATGTTTGAAATTCTTGTCCGTCTTTGCAGCAGAAAAGCTGCTATCACCTACACTCGAGAAAGACCCTGCTGCTTCAACCACATGCTTTTGAGCTGCTAGAAATGACACTGTACTTTACGGCAACAAGAATAGAGAGTCTACAGATAGCTTGCAGAGAATAATGGAGATTAAACAGGCAGCTTAAAGTCAGGGAGGATGTGTTGGCTGCTTTCCTCCGTAACTGTGAGCAGAAAGAAGGGGACACACACATCATGCTGACTGATGTACTCATGTCTGAGGTTTGTTTTTTTTGAGTGATGTAATCCATCATTTAAATTAAGTTTACACGGAATAACAAGACAGGGATGAAGCTGATTGCCAGCGTGGTGAAGAGCTACACATTTCAGTGTGTGCGAGCAGAAAAAGACACTCACTGTTCTGCCTCTCATGCTGAATGATGTATTTACTGTTGAAGTTATTGTATTTTTTTGAGTGATAAATTCTGTCGGTTAAATCAGCTTAACAAGGAGCTACAGGGCAGAGATCACACTGTCTGTCAGCTCGTTAGAAAACACTAAAAAGTCGACACATTTCGAAGCCGTCTGATTGAGTCAAAGATGTAAGAACCCTGCAGCCACACGAGAAGGAGAGCAGTAACAACATTTGACTCCACATGCACGAGTTGTTGATGTCTCACATTAGCAGTGTTCTTCGCTCACTAAGCAACATCTCCATCGGTGTCTGACACGACTGCAAATATACAAAGACCATCATAAAATGCACTTGCATCTGCAAACTGAAGCATTGGTTATTAATATAAAACATGTTTCTGACACAGTCCTGGTGGTAGATTATTTACAGTGATGGCACTGAATTTGAACTTCATATTTATATTCTTTGTAGTTAGATTTTTTCACCATTAGCTATTTTAGAGTGATTATTTAATTATACAGCAAGGTTATAAAAGTTGAGCCTACACACTTTTAATTCTATTTTATTCAGCAGTTATCACTTATTACTAGCAAGTTGCACATTGAGCAACTTGACAACGTGTACATAAGCACATCACCTGTGACAAATGTCTCTTTCTCAAACTAAAAGAAGGGCTGAGCTGAGGCACAGCGGCAGTGTCAGTCACAATAGATATGACAGACAACAGATAAGACAGAGATAAAGATAGAGATCATGTTCTCCAGTGGTTCAATCTGTGGTCCTCTACCACACATGTGGAGCGGCATGCTGACTGAAGGAAAAGAAAAAAAGGAAAAAAATCTTGGGGCATGGATTTAAAAGATTGTTCTGCACATTACTCAGACTAATGGCACAGTTTCTATTAAGACTGTTACTGGAAATTTGTTATGTTGTGTCCTTTAGATATTTATTTATTTATTTATTCTATTAACCTATGCACCTTCATAGCATGGTTTTGAAGGAAGAAATCTCAAACAGGAATGAACTCATAATAAGCAGCTTCATGTTGATTTCATTTTTATGTTTTAGTTTGAATTATTTGCCATTTTTTCATGCAAATTCCAACCATGTGCTGGTTATAGTGATGCTACATTCACTCATCCTGAGGACACATTTTTTTAGACTCAGGTGACACGTGAATAAAGCTCCTGCGAGAATGTTTCCATCTTTGATTTTGATTTGAATTACAGTGTTGTAGGTCGAATGTCTTATGATTCTTTTAGCATGTCAACAGCCACAAGACAAGATATTCACATGGGGAGACAGACAGAGAGGATGTCAGGGGGCAGACTGAACCAGCATGAAGCACTCTTAATTAGCTGCTGATGGATTGAGACAAGCAGGCAGGAAAAAATGAAGGGTGAGGTTTGAACAAAAAAAAACTCTTCAAAAGCGAGGTTTATCAGCTCGGCTCAGAAGTGTTCGCGTGAACAGAGAGACGAGCGCGAGACAAGGAAGGTGTGCTCCTTATCTTTGACAGAGGTCAACTCTCGCAAGGAAAAACTGCAGCAGGGACGAGACGGAGAGGGATTAACTCCAATCCTAATTATGGGACGCCTGGAAATGATGTCCCAGCCAATCAATGCGGGAGGTCACAGTAATTCCCGTTTGTGTCAAAGCAGGACAGAAAATGGAAATTGGTCACAGAGATACTTCGGAGGCAACCTCTCGCATACAGGAGCAATCTGCAGACGGCAAGAGCATGTTTTAATCATCTGCTCAGGAGTGACTGTAATGTAATTCAGAGGACGGACTACACTCTCAGAATTTATTCACATTCAGGATGTCTGTGGAGTAGGCGTAATGTATTTCAAGGAAAAACTAGAAGAAATGCAGCTTCATTCAAGGAACAGTTTCGTAGATGTTAAAATAAGAGACTTGTGTTGTGCGTTTTATTTCTGACAAACAAAGGATATACATAAAGCCTTATATCAGATGTATTACCATCACAGTTTGTTTAATCATGCTTTTCACTTCACCATCCTCAGGTAAAAATGTCTATATGCGCACATATTCTAACACATTGTATCAACCTTCGGTGAAAAAATAGAGTAGACTGGTAGAGTTTTCCTAAAGAAATTCTTCATTTGAAGGCATTTGACTAAAGTACTAGATTAGACTAGAGTATCAGTCCTTATCATTTTTAACAGGTCTGGAAATCATACTTCATAAAAATCATACTCTCACTAGAGTGAAGAAATGCTGTTGACATACGCACATTACCTACCGACTATGTGGAGTTACAGCAAGCCGGAGAGCCACACACAATCCCCCAGTGTTGCCTAATAGTATAAATGGTGCTGATACTGCTCTTCAAAATGAGTTTAATCTAAAAAGTGATTGAATTTCAAGTAAGTAATTAAAGCAAGTAATTTGACGAAGTAATTGAACCTTATATTGGGGCCAATTATTCGCGGTGTGCAGAAGCTTGTTAATTGAGGTGTGAGGAAGGCAAGATCCATTATCACACTGAACCGTCTGCTTTAATAAGGAGCCACAGTGGTGTAACCACGGCAACACCGGGTTCTCTGGAGGAAAAGTGAGAGAGCTGTTAAGGACCAGATTTGCATTTTTGGGGGCTTTTGATGATGATTGTCCCATGAGTTGCTGTTGGTTTCTCACATTCTGGAGACTAGTTCAGTTCAGTAACACTGTGGCCCTGCCCGTTCAAGTGTTCTCCTGTCTGCTGTTTTTTTTTTTTTTCTGGTGTGAGTATGAGCAAGCTATACAAGCAGGCTTAATTTTAGCCCTGTGCGTGATTTATACACTTGGCACAAAAATACTGACACTGCTCTCATCTAAGTCACAGCATCGGTGTTAAAAACAAGCACCGCCATAGCTGCTACTTGAGGTCTGTAACTTTGGTTGCAACACAGTTTTTTTTTTTTTTTTTTTTGAAAGCAGTGTTTGTAGCTTTAGTAACATCATGAGGGTCCCCCAGGGGTTATTTCAGCTTACAGTAGCCATATTGAATTTAAAGGCCGTGTGGAGGGCAAAGTGATGTTATCTAATGTTGAACTCCTCTGAAAGCTTGTCATTTAGCTGAAGACTGCAGCAGTTATCACAGGAGTCAATGAGCGCTCAGTGAACAAGACAGAACAGGTTAGACAGAGCCGGCATGGCAGAACATGCAAACAGAACAGCAAAGTGTTGTGTAGGTTAAAGTGAGGGTGACTGAAGATGCAGTGCAGAGCATATAATGGAAGACGAGGGGAAAATAAACACTTGTTGTTTAGGGCTGTGAGCAGAATGGCAGAAAGGAGGACAGGTGTGCCTTAGGACTGATTTTTCATTCCTTCATTAATTCATTTAAGTGTGTTGGCCCTGACCTCGCCACACCCTGATCCTTGTGATGGCCAATGGGAGCAGCGCACAGACCCTGTGGGGAGTTTGTTCATTAAATGTTTACTTTTTTTCTATTTTTTTCCCCTTATCTAGCAGCAGTCCCCCTATTATGAATTAGCATAAGGGAGTGTACTTAAGTGTTGTTTTGCACATTCACAGCGTGCATGAAGGTAAATGTTTGCGGTAGCTGGCAGTCGCTGAGCGATACTACAATTATAAGAGGATTAAACCCAAATAAATATTTCACACAGGAGGCTTCAGCTTTCCCTTGTTTAGTACAGATGTTGGGAGAATTTTTCACTGGGATTCAGCTTGTTTGTATGGGCAGTGTTTGCATTTCATTTGTCCTGATTAGAATGCATTGAGGGCTTCACATTGTACCAGTGTACCTCCACTATAACATTGTATGCACACGGCAAACACAGTCGCACTCTATGACAAACGCTATAGTTTACAATATTTCTGGATGACTGCAGTGCCAGCTGTCTGAGCCACGAACAGAGACCCCGAAGCTCCACTGCTGCAGCTGATTTCACCGTCTGTGTCTGCACTACAGGTAGGAAAAGAGGAAGTGCCAAAGAAGTCACTTTTTTTTGGTGGAATTTAGAGTGGAGTGAATCAAATCTAACTGCGAAAAGCAAACTCTTAATTCCTGCAGCTGTAATACTGCATGATAAATAACGACTCCCAGTGAATAATTGTTGAAGTATGAAGGTTTTCTCAATCAGAACATGACATCTTTTCAATTACTTTTCATCTCAGGTCACACATTGTGTTGCGTCATGCTTAACAAGCACATAGTTTAATTAAACAAGGAATAAAATGAATTATTTGTCATGTTAATTAGTGTAACAATCTCCTCAGTCCTATGTGAAGTTTATCTGATTAGACTCACATTACTGTGTAATTGCACTATATTTTACTCTGAAATATGACCAACCTTTTTGGTGTGTCCCTGTCACAACTTTTTTCACTGGATGGTAAATGAAGATAATCTAAATTGCTCTCTCCACAGTCTAATGATAATAATAATAATAATCACAATGGGAATTTATATTTGTCATATAATTGGAAGATAATTAGAGTTAGAATAAATAAGAATACTTTTCTAAAGTCTGCTTTGTACAACAGAGTATCAGTCCATGCACCGTGTGCCTCTTATCCATGTTTGCTTCTTACAGTGATTTAAAGTAACCAAGTACTATACTTAAGTACAATTTAGGTGCTTGTACTTTATTTGAGTATTTTAAATATGATGTCAATGCATTTTAATGTTATGTGCTTTATTTCATATTTTGACCCCACTACAACACTTCTGCCACCCTGGCTCCATGTCTGTCCGCCTGTATCCAGATGAGTACCACTAGCCTCCGTGATGTACCTTGACCCTAAACAGTCATCTTCCTCAGTAGTAACTATGCCTCCTACTGGGAGCCTGGTGTTATTATCTGTGTATCTTTAAACTGAACAGCAAACTTTTGGGTCTTTGAAATGAAGTCAGGCCAAAGCTCAGTCAGAGTATCAAACTATTTGCCCAAATTCTATTGGCAGAATGGAACAATGTTTGCCAGTGAGTGTTGTTTTCCATCTTTGCCAGATTAATCAGTGCTGTGGTGCACTGCCATGACTAACATTTTTCCTGTTTGCAGTGGCTGAGGCAGCTCATGGAGAAAATGACTATGTCAGCCGAGCCAACCTCGCTGCTCCAGAGTGAAGTGCAGGAGCTGTGTACATCTTATCCTGCCAGCCCTTTAACCACACAGTCCCCCAGGCCAACGAGGAAAATGACATCCAGAGCCTGATTGCACCCAAAAACACAGAGTAAAAACAAAATCCAGGGTAGAAACACCTGTATTTGCAAAATCCAGGGTAGAAACACCTGTATTTGCAAAATACAGGTGAGTTGTATCATTTTTGGACATTGGTTGATTGGCTTCATTTGAAATGACCTTCAGAGCCTTGGTGCAATGCAATACATGGAAACTGCTGCTGTGATTACAACAAATTATCTGCTTCAGATGCACTTTACCAAATTTATAAAAGCACTGGCAAAAAAAAAAAGAGCAATTAGCAAAAACATTTTTTTGTCTTTTTTTTACTTACACATCTACTTTTTTGTACAGGGTGACACAAAAAAACGGGAGCCTTTTAACAATCCAATAAAACCAAGAGTGATGGAAGAAAAATATTTTATTCATAGTAATTGAAACCTTAAAACGTGTCATTTAAGAAACAATGATGGAATTTTCACCATGACGTCCTAAGTTGTAAAAACGTCAGAACTCCCTCTGCACAGCTGTCAAACTATCACCGTTTTTATAAAACATTTTTATGGCTAATGCACGCTGTTGCCCGTTCCACTGATCCATGGTTAGTAAAATGGGGGTGTGTTTACTTTCTTAAGGTCACTGCTGCCACTTGCTCATGTCTGCCAATACGCACTTCAAAAATTTCTGTTTTTTTGGGTCACCCTGTAGGTTTGAACATGTAGCAGGTCTACATTGGTGCTGCTTCCAAGAAATAGCCACAGCCTTACACTCCAATATTCACAAAGGCTGACACCTCCTCCTGTTTTTCTGTATTACCAAGGAGACTACCAGAGAATGAAACATGTTGCAAACTGAAAATCACTTGAGCATTGTGACAGTATTGTACAAGACTCCTGTTCAGAGCCTGGAAGCAATTTCAGTTTGTGTAATTTTACCAAACAAATTTACGTATTTACATTTAAGTTAATGAAATTCTTCCCTGGGGAGGAAAAACGACAAATCAAGATTAACAACTGACTGTTAGTGGTCCTGGGAGCCACGTGAGATTACACAGGCCCAGTTCTCAGCAGGAGAGTTGCCTCCCTGCTGTGTTCAGTATTTAACCTGTGGGGAATCGAACCTACGTGGACTACTGCCTGATTACTGCTGGAGGACGAGTCCATGAGAGAGCTCTGTGGAGAGGAGCACAGCACATCCTCGTCATCGGCAGCCCCGGCGCCTGTGCACTGGAGCAAGTGGAGCGAATGCATCAGCTTTGTTCAGTCAGGGTGAGAAAAGGCAAATAACCTTTTGTCTTCATAAAGTTCCTGCAATCACATCATTATATTTAAGCGGCCTATATCAAAGATCATTTTACGATTTTTACCAACTGACAGAAACAAGTCATTTAAAAAAACAGATTTGGAACAACCTTTGAGCTGTTTCCCGTCAAACCAGTCACTTGTTGAGGGTGCTTTAACTGTCTCATTCTGTCAGTCCACACAGGAGGCTGACTATTTACAAAGGTGAGAAACATTTAGCACAAGAAATGTTAGGCTTGTGTATGTTAAATCAACAGGCTTGGCACACTAACTTCAGGCAAACCTTCAATGATCTAGAAGTAGGATTATATGGTGTGACATGGATGTTAGTATTTTGGATCCAAAGCAACCAATGACTGACTGATAGACAGACTGACTGACTGACAGACAGACAGGCAGACAGACAGCAGATGATGGAGATGTGAACAGTGAACTACACCACATGAGCTGTACCTGGAAAAAGTGTGAACGTGAAAGAAACTCTTTTTAGCATTCAAATACACTTTTGACATAATACACTGAAACGTAATTCCAACTTTAATCAGTAAATGTTTGACAATATCAGAAGTTACCAAAAGCTACAAGATCACAATTCATAATTCACCTGGAGAGTAAACAACAGATTGAGGTAGCAACTAAAGCCACTAATGATTTCACAAAGCTGTTCAACAAACCTACCTGAGGGAGAAAAAAACAGGAAACAACTTCTCTGACCATTTGTTAATGAATACCAATCGTCAATTCTTATGAGTAATTTATACCCAATATATTCATGTTAAGTTTGATATATTCTGATTAAGAACATTAAATCATTAAACAACATAAAGATTAAATCCTGACCTGAAGCTTAAACAAATCAATCCAGCTGGGCTTTTCACAGGGACAACACTGCAAAAGATGATAAATTCCTTTCCTTTTAAGGCCCCAAAGTGTTTGTAGTCTCAATACAAAACTATATAAAAATGAGCAAAAAAGTTATTGTACTACTTGAATTACTGTGCAAAATGAAAGTAGCTGAACTGTTAGTAATGGCAGCATCACATTTCACGCCCCTCAGCTCCCTCAGTTCTCACCACCGTTAAAAAGTCATACCCATGTTGACTCTGGTTTGACCTCTTGCTTTATCCAGACTTTTTTTTATTGTAGCCATTTCTTCTTTTGTCTGTCTTTTCTTTCTTTGACATGCTTGTATGAATAGTTCATTTATTGGAGCCTCCTTTGTAAAATACCCAACATCTGGTGATTGGTCAGATGCTTCTCTGACTCTTTTTCAACCTTCCTGTATTAAAGCACGTCACTCGAGTGCAACAGTGAACATTCTTAATGAACAGATCCCATTCTGTCTTTGTGTAACCAACCAACTTCAAAAGGTGAATCTTCATCACCCTCACCCCCCGTGCCTGACGTTGGCACAGGAACTCATCAGCTACCAGTCCACAGACATGTGAGCAGCACTGTTGCTACTAACTGCAATCAGCTTTCCCCTACCAACCCTAATTCTGAATGTATCACCGCTTTTACAAGTTACTTTGCTAATGTTATTATCGTCTGCTCCATATTTCCCCTGCCAGTTACCTATTCTGTGTTCTTCTTCGTTTCATCCACAGGCATTGTTGGCACATTTGGTGTTTTATTTTGTAGTTTGTGGGGTTTTGTCAGTAGTGGTAGTAGTGACTGTTATAGGTAATTGTCCTCAAAGTAGAAGGCGGTTGTTACGTTGTCAAGGGGAACCTAGGATATAAAGGGCCTCCCTCTCTCCCTGCTCCCAAGGATGACCAGCTCAACAATGGCAGTCCAACAAATTTATTTACACAAACCAACAAAAAATGGGTACAAACTTCAGGGGGAACACGGCCAAAACAATAAACAAAAGATCTCTAGAAAAAAAAAGTCTTGCTAACTTACCTACCATGAAAATAAAATACAGGTAACTAACCTGCCTTCCTCAACACAAACCAGGAGAAAACGGATAACAACCCCGGACTACCACCAAAGAATTCACAAAAACACAACTTAAAGTGGTTATGACTGCACACATGCAGAACCACACACATTCAACAAGGTCTCCCCTACAGCAGCACATCAAACACACTGGCCGGGAGTCAGGGATGGATGAGAGAGAGAGAGAGAGCCGGCCTGGGCGGATCCCTATTTAAACTGATCCTCCCTCCTATCAGGAACCGCCACCTACAGAGACACAAGAGGGAAGAGGGGAAAGACAAAAAACAGCTCCTCCCTCAGGCAGGGAGAGACAACACACATACACAGTAGGAAAAATACATATATAAACACACAAACTATGACTCAGGGTCATAACACGGTAACTCATTTTAAAATGACTTTTAGCCTTATTTGCTAAAACTGTCTCTGTGTCCTGACAGTAGTGCATGAGACAGATAATCTGATCTCATCCTCTCGTCTCCTCTGGCTTCACCTGCTGCCACACCTGAAATAAAACAACCAATCAGAACAGAGTATGTGACAGCTTCAGTCACTGCTCCTGCACAGATTCCCCTCCACTGTTCACATGCTAACTCGGAGCAGACGTGATGGGCGTGATTAACAAGCAGACAAATCATGAGAAAGCAACACTTTACCTGAAAGATAAGTAAACAGAAGAAGAAGAGCAATGAAAAAAAGCTTAAACACAAGAAATTTGACCCAAAAAAAGGAAACACTTGCTGGAGTTCTTGTTTGCTTGCAGTTCATAAACTCCTGTCCTGCACTGTCTTGTACTTAGAGGAGCAAAAGTATAAATACGCATTCAGAATGGCCCATTTTAGAATAATAGGTTTTATATAATTGGAATATAATTATTGTATGTATTAATGTGTTCAGCACTTCATTGTTTCAGCTGGTAAGAGTGGGGCTATTTTTAATTTACTGTTGTGCATCTTGTGAATTTCCACTCTGGGATCAATAAATAGTTAAATCACAATAAAAACAAATGTTTATACTTGAATGAAGTTTGTATTATGAATCAGAGTCTGCAAAGTTACTGGTAACTACATTGTACTATATCGAATGGAGTGGAAGTAAGTACAAGTACCTCAAAATTGTACTTACTGTACTGTACTTCTGCACAGTACTTAGTACTAGCTGGGATACTCCAAAGTTATCTAAGGACAAATTTGCCATACTGCACAGCTGGATCACAACAGTTTAATTTTGGTTTAATAACTTTCTTTAGCATAAGAGCTACCAACATTTTAAAGGTTACATGGGTTGTTGCTGTTGCAATTTTCCTCCAAATAAACATGAATTTGAAAAGAGGGAAGGGAAACAGAGCACTAAAAAAATATACCTGTTGAAATCCAAATGATCAACAAAGGATCACACCATTGGCGTAGCAGACGCTAGTACGTGGGGGACCCCGCACTTTGAGCATCTCTGTCGTCTGTCCCCTGCAATTTTTACAGCTATTACAACCACTGAATTCATTTTTAACAGATGGAAACACATCGTGTGAACAGAGCGGCTGTCTGTGTGTGATTCACATCTTCAGACATGTTCAGCAAACCAGCCAAGAGGTAGAAAACTTTTGTTTCTTCCAAACAAACCGTTTAAGATGAGTAATGCTGTTGAATGTAGATACTGTTTCGCTAAAACTGAGAGGTCTATATTGTATATCATATATTATATTGTCTGTGAGGACTTGACAAATAGATGTCAATGTAGTTAGCTAAGCTAGCTAGGTAAAGTGGAGGCGATTGTATCTACTCCATTACATTTACTTTAATAACTTTTTGGATAAATTGTACTATTGAGAATTGTTTTGTTGCAAAATATTTTTTACTTTTACTTGAGTATTATTATTCTATTATTCTTTTAGACGTCTCTGTTATGTCAGCACTACTATTCTTAATTCTATTTATAAATTTCACTTTGCATATTTATCTATATTATTGCAGCAGAAATTGTAGGAGAACTGGCTGGGTCATTTTATGTCAACTCAACCAGAGTTTGGCAACTTTAGATTTTGACTTTAGATTTTGATAGTACCGTATTTTTCGGACTATAAGGTGCACTTAAAATCCTTAAATTTTCTCAAAAATCAACAGTGCGCTTTATAAAAAGGTGCATCTTATGTATGAATTCTGGTTGTGCTTACTGACCTCGAACCGATTTTATGTGGTACATAGCGCTCAAAAATCTGTCAAACTGTTTTAATACGACTTTGGTAAGCTATGAAGCTGCGCTGCTTGATGGATTGTTGGAGCATTACGGCCACCGAAGTCGGGAGCCTCACGGAGTGATACGTGCTGTGTGTAATGCGCCTCATAGTCTAATGTGCTCTATAGTGCAGAAAATACAGTATATAATTTTAAAGAACCAAAGTTGGTTCCCTGGTGCTGTGCTGGTTATGTCATTCTTTAGCTGCTAAGGAGAGGTGCAATTGAATGTGAGAGGATGATAAATCACTCAATAGACCTTTAAGCACTTTGTCCCCCTCACGTCTAAAAAGATGGCTACGCCCTGAATCACACTACAAACATACTATTTGATCTCAGTGCTCAACAACAACCACCGTAAAATCGTATTTTCATTGACTGAGAAAACTGACTCATCTCCATGTTGATACTCATGCATTTTTGCCAGTTATCCCATGAATTAATAATGACTTGGCTCAGTCTCCCATTCATGAATCACAATTAGCATATGGTTAATTACATCTGTTGACAATCAAACAAAACAAACAACAAAAAGGCTAACAGCCAGTCCACATTTCAGCTCATCTCCATGCTCCAGTGCCACAGGTGTTCCTCCTCCTTTTTTTTTTTTTTAGTCATCCATTATTCCCCACTTTGCTTTATGTCAAGCCAAAGCCCAGATAGCTGTTTGAGTGGGCAGTGGGAGTGAAGCGTCACAGCGGGAATGAAGCAATCAAGTCATGAAAAAATGTCCATTTTAAAAGGAACATTGGAGAGACATCTGAGGAATAAGAATGAACAGAGAAATAAGAGGTGTGGAGCAGATGGACGTATTGTGGAAATACAGTAATGGATAATGGATATCTTTCCTGTGAAGCTCATGTCTCCAACACAGTCAGCACATCCATCATGGTGCAGCTGGCAGAGTGGACTGTCACATGAATACTTCTACATTTATTCATTTTCCCTGTTTTAATGGAACTCAAATTCTATCAGCCTCTCTGCTCACCTTTTGTTTGCACCCCATGGAGTCAGTTCAACCTCAAATTTAAAGGTTAAAAAAGTGTTTCCATACTGTCTGATTCATCTTCCATGACCATCTGCTGATGCGTACACCTTTCCTGTTGATGCTGATGATCACGTACTCACTCAACACAATCAGCACCCCAATGCAGAACATTCATTAAACATTAAAGGACAGGAAGGAAAGATAAGCAATCAAGCCTATTTTCAACATGAAGCATTCACTGGTGATAATTAGTTATTCAGCTGCTTATAAAATTGAACTCTTAATGGCCTTTATTTTCTTCCACACGTTACCAGTAAAGAAGTCACAGAGAGGTGCAGCTGTGTTATATGATATAAATGTTAACATTTACAAGTATGTAAATGCAATATAAGGTGTGAATGGTAAAGAAAAATAATTGGCATTGTAAACTCGCCGACAGGTAATTGCACAGGTAAACTTTAAACTTTCAAAGAACTGCAGTGAGCACCAGTGAATCAGGAAGTTTGTCTGTTTGAAATGAACAGTTTGGGTATTAATCTAATAATACCCAAACTGTTTTTTTTTCCTCTTCCCTGTTGGAACTTTTTGGACCTCTAGAAATGATGTTCATTTAAGGGTCAGCTTGTATCTCAAAGACTGGGTGTGAACATATTTAAACGATCTACCATCTGTTGGACTACTTTCTGGTCAGTACTGGGGTTATTTACCTGACAGTGCATGAACGCAGCATAGCCAGGCAGTAAATATTCACTGAATCAGCTTACATTAACTGTGTCAAGCTCAAAGGCTGGGTCCAGACATAAAAACAGAAAGCCTGTCAGTCTTGGGTACTACTCTGTCTGACTGGGGTGGGTTCGGACCGAAATGTGTGGCCTGAGTCACACTGTATTAGTATATATTTATACATTTCCCTTTAAATATTCTGAAAACATACTTTCTGTAATAACATTTTCTGTAATAACATTAATGTAATTATATGTATGTATATTTTCTTCTGTGTTCTCTGTGTCACTGGTTTAAAGTGTGTATATATCTTCAGCAGTCGCCTTTAGTGACATTTGGATCATTCTGATTACAGTCGGTGGGTCACTGTCAATGATGAAGTGGACTAACTCAGGATTTAAGTGAAAGTTAAATCATATTAGTTGAAGTTTTCTCTCTATTTCTTTAGTCTAGATTTGTTTGACTGATAAGTCCTGAATATTTCATGTTATTGAGAAATTCTTAAAATGTGGAGACAAGTTTTTAGTGGCTATAATAAAAATGTCAAGAAGCAGAAGTGATTAAAATCGTAGTAATAGTTAAAAGCAGTATGCTTTTAACAGTCTGTGTCACAGATGTCCACTGTTGGCATTTCATTGTTAAATAAATCCACACACACACACACCTGATCATAAGAGGAGACTAATGGCAGAGTCTGTGCAAGGACACCGGGGCTGAAGCTCACAGTCGAATCATTAAGTCAAACTGCTGGCTCCTGCTTATTATGTGACCCAGACGGGTTCATTTGCTCGCAGCGCTGTGTAAGAACCACGGATAAATAACCAGCTTATTTATGTTCCACGCACACCTTAATGATCCACAGTGGTGTAAGACTTATAAATGGCATTCAGGTTATAAAAGTAGTTGTACTGTTTCAGTTGAGCTAATAGGAATATGCACCGTCTGGGTGCTGGTTCTGTATTTGTCTGCAGGTTCACACTGAGTTTGATGTCCAGAACAGCCAAATCCTCCAGCGTATGAAATAAAGAGGTGAGAGATGACTGAAATGCAATTTACTTCTTCTCTTTACAGCAACACACACACAGGTGTTCCAGTGGTCGTGATGTAACAGCTGGGTGCTTATGTCTGTATATGTATGTCTGTGTTTATGGTTTACATAAAGAGAAAGAATAATAAAATACAGCCGAATGAGATATAAAAGGTGTATATTCACCCAATCGCACATACAGTACAAACAATAATGAGTGATATAAACATGAACAAACTCTAATAATTCAACAGAGGAAGTAATCAAACTGCCACATTTCTAAATCACATCATTCCAAAACACTTATCACAAGAGTTTCTCTGACATTAATGCTGTGTTAAATTACTGCCAATGCTGACACACATATTCCTGTTATCATTAGTGTTCAGACCTGCTGCTGATGAACCAGCACGATGCTTTCATTGTGAAAAACAAACAGGCATGCGTGGCACTAGTTACAGCAGGTAACACAAGCAGGAACATGTTTTAACGTCGACATGGCATAAAGCCATAAAGTCGTGTGCATAAAACAATATACTTTGCAGAGATTACATAGCAAGCACCTTAACTCTGAATTCTCATCCACATTTACAAACAGAGCTGTATCAACACAAGGAAATACAATACCACAAATAATGCAGCTGATAAATACCCCTGCTTTTTCACAGTACAGACACTTGAAATGAAAGCTACTGCACTGCACAGTTCATCACTTGACCAACCCACTGAAACACACTTTCAGCATTTTGATTAATAACAATCAGCTACAAATTGGTGGTGTTTACTTCAGGAATGACCGCTATAAAACAATGCCCTGCTTTGCTCTGTGAAAGAAGTGACCACACAGCTTTATGAGGAAATGAGTGGCTGAGCCATGAATTACAAAAAGCAGCAGTCGATAGTTAATGTAAGACAGCCAGCAGACTGATATTCTGTCAGTTTTAGTGATATGTTGCAGGTTAATCACACCAGTAAAGTGCTTCTGCCAGTTGAAAACAACAGTATGCTATGATTAGGCTGGATGTTCTATATAGAAAAAAAAGAATAAAATGTGTGATCATGGTATCATGCACTGTTATTGCACATATTATGAATAGTAATAATAAACTGTAGTCTTTTGTCCAGAATCTCCACAATCAGCCTTGGATGGTGTCAGTTGGATGCCATAAGTGTCCCTGTGTTCACCAGGAAGACATGAACGAGGTGATGGCTCCTGTTCCATGATACGCTGTAGC
>JBAJHX010000062.1:20766154-20777138 GCA_037176925.1 Amniataba percoides
TCTCTCTCTCTCTCTCTCTCTCTCTCTCTCTCTCTCTCTCTCTCTCTCTCTCTCTCTCTCTCTCCCTCTCTCTCTCCACAGCAACAGCCTTCACCAAGACAGCTGTGTGTGAGGGTGAAGAAGTCTCTGTGCAGCACCTCCAACCGGCGCCTCAACTGGACGGAGCGCCAGATCTTTTAATAAGGCGCAGCAGCAGCAGCATTGAGGAAGCGTGTCTTCATCAGAGTACAGCTGAGTGTGTCTGCGGGTCAGGCCAGTCTGTAAATACGTGTTAGTCCACACGTCCGTGTTTCTCGTGATTCCCTGTTTGTCTTTTGCTGCAGAGAGACAATTATTGATAATAAATGTGGACAGGACGATGACACGTACCCCTCATACAAGAAGGTCAAAGAACCTCTCACAGCTTGTAATGTGACCCAATACAAAAACAACACACACACACCTGAGGAGTCGAGCAGCACCTCTCCGATGCTTGGCGACGTGTTCGCAGCATGTATATGGAGCGCACGGGATGACACCGCGTCCGCTCCATTATTGACGCCTTCCATTTCATTCTCCGAGTCATTTCAAACTCCATCTGTCTTAGTCCAGCTGAAGGAGCCATTATCTTCTCCATCATCTCGTCACGCTTGCAGTGTGATTTCTTGTAGATAAATTCACCCTGCCAGTCAGTGTGAGGGACTATGCATTTCAAACAATAACCAGCGACACATGGACATGGGAGCAGGGAGGGGGCGGCTCTTGAAATGTGCAAATGAAGGGAACTATGCCCGCAGTCTGCAGCAGGCTTCAATTTTTTATTTCACACGCACACACGCACATATACTGTACGTACACACACAAGGAGACTAATGCACACATATTGCCTCCCCCTCAGAGAAGAGATAGAGAGACAGAGCGTGGCCTTATTCTCTATCACAATCCTCCACCAGCATGTGTGGGTTGTCTCCCTCTCTGGTCTCCTTTTCTCTCAGTCTGTCTCTGGTTGCCATTCCTCTTCCTGTGATTTGTCTCTCATGCGCCTCCTCTCACCCGACGACTCCTTTCACCTCTTTTTTATCCATTGTCTGTTGCTCTATCACTCTGATCTATTCTCTCATGTCTTTCTCTCTCTCGCTCTTCTTTTTTTAATTTCCCTCATCTTTCTGTACCATGCAACACCCCACTCGTTTGACTGTGTAATCAGACTGTTCCTTTTGCTCTTCAACTTCTCCCAAAGGTAAAGGGACAAACTTCTGCTGTGGTGTCAGGAAGGAATGTATGTGTGATAAATCTGTATCATCTGCTCAATAGGCCATTGTTAGAGCCTATTAAAATAACCAAATACACATTTACTTTGTTACCTCTCTGAGTCTGTGCACTTATTTTAGCATCCTCACAAAGACTGTCAGACATTACCTTACTTTACTTTAACTTTAGTGTTCTCCTTTGATTTATCAGTGCAATTACTGTGAATGTTGCTGAAGCTATTAACATTAGTGCACTCTCAACTGTAAGAGCATGTTACAGTATCTACTAAAGTACAGCCCAGGACAGTGTGTATTGTATCCTGTATTAATACAATGGTTGTGATGCAATACTATATATTTGTTTTGCATTACAAAATGGCAACAGCCTTTTACTGTACATACCATAAAATTGTTACAGTTTGAATAAGGAAAAATCCTTTAACCTTAAAAAGGGAGGAAAAGTAATCTATTTCTGGACAGTTTTATATTTAAGTATGTAACAGGGCCTGATGGAGCCAGGTTTTATCAGCCCGATAATTGGACTGAATCACTTATATTTAGTCTTGATTCAGCCTGTGCTGGCTGTAATCTTGGTGAATATCAGTTTGGGTGGTTATTTTCCTTTTCCACTAACCAATCAGCAGCATTTAACAAAACTAACAATCCTGCAGGCATCATCTTTAGTTGACAAGAAGTGGCAGTCAGAGCATCTTACATCGTTTTCCTTTAAAACTTCCAGCAGATGTGACTGCAGCGATGAATGATGACTGACAGGACGTGATAGTGTAGCAGTATGATAAATTATTAGAGCCACCTTGTCATTTTACAGAGGGCATCAGTGCTAAGTTCTGCCCTGATTATTACTTTACTACATATGACTTCTTACCAGAGCTCCATCTCTCCGGCTCTGTCTCTGCTCTCCCTGTTATAACAATCAAAAGTTCAGGTTGAAATTTCAAGGTAAGGTAAGGTAAGTGCACAGAGCTCGCCTTACCCAATTGACACCCGTGGTTTAAAGCAGAAGAAAGGTTGGCTGCTCCTGCTGTCAGGGGCTTTTTTTTCTGTTCCTTAATGAGAACATCTGAGGAAGAGGCCGACAGAGAGAGAGAGGGGTGGGGGTGGGAGGGGGTGGGGGGTGGGTGGGGGGTCGAGCATCAGTGCACGCTTGTAGGCCCAACAGCTGGTATCACTAAGTATGGCAGCTCAGATAGCCTGGCAGCCTTGATGCTGCCTCAGTAACAAGACTAGAATAACGAGCTACTCCACCCCCAAAAACCCAATTCTCACAAAATGTGAAAGCTAACACTCTTTCCTAAGCCATCCTGGGAAATATTCTGAAAGTCCTGCTGCTGTCGTCTTTAATTCATTATCAGTAAACACTCGATATTTACAGGCGTCTGCCACTTTCCCTCAAAAGTTCTGATGTGAATTGCTCTTTCTGTCACAGTGGGTGTGTTAGTTTACATTTACATGTTATATATCATATTTAGGAGTTTGACACTCTTATATCAAACACTTATAGGGCCTTTTTTGTCTTTTACTTTTAAAAACAGGTTGTCAGTGACTGCGTGATGCAGAGTTAAATCCCTGGCTGTTGTCTGAGGTTTGTTCAGACAGAAAGTAAATCACAAGTAAATGTCCATTGGATGGCCCCAGTCAGCCAGTCAATCAGCTATATTGATGATCTTCAACTAGCAACAGAGACATGGACTGTGTGTGGGAGCATGCTGTGCTCACACTCTGCTCCTCAACTCAAAACTCTTCAGTCCTTCCTCTTATTTCTTCAAGTCTCTGTCCTTTTTCCTGTCATCCACACGGACACTCTAACAGTCAGTTCTGGCCAAGCACTTCCAGACACTGTTGAGCCAGAGAAACCCAGAAGTCTTTCCTGGGCGCGTAGATTCCATCTGTGTATGTGGGGTGTGTTCAGGCATGTTGTGTGGAAGAAGATAGACTTGAATCTCAAAATACACCTCGGGTCATGTATAAGTGAGAGACATGCAATGACTGTGTTAGTTAGAATAAAAGCTTATCTTACCTGTTTTACAATGGCTAGAAATCCAAAAATATAAAATGTTTCTTTAATGAGAAAAGACAGTGGAATATTGATACACAAGTTACCCAGATATTCCTTATTTAGTGAATGTGCACTGGAAAAATTCCAACTTAGCAAACTTATAATAGAATACCTGGTACACTTTGTTGGAAGCTGTCCAATCCAACTCTTTTAATACAGCAACAAGATCTTGTGACTTTTGAGTCAGAACTGTGTATCTAACACCATTGCAATGTAACAGTGTACAACAACTCATATTTTTGAACTTACTGACTGAAAATACAGTGTGAAAAGATAGAAACTATTTTCAAAGGCTGCATTTATATAACGCCTTACTGTTTACAGTTTTTCTGCTCCTTCACCCACTCACACACAACTCCACACACTGACGGCAGCAGGCCACTATGCTGGTCCACCCATGGCCATTTGGGGTTCGGGGTCAAGGAGACGTGGACATGTGGGCAAGAGGAGCTGGGCATCAAACCACCAACCTGCAGTCAGTGGACGACCCGCTCTGCCTCCTGAGACACAGCCGTCGCTCTGTTTTTCAGTACATGTGCAACATAATACGATTGTGATAGAAATGTTGTGCCGGCAGAATCTTTGAGAGGCTTTGAACATTCTCTGTCTGAGATTAAACACGTGGGAGACATTCTCCTGTGGCTTCGAGCATCAATGTTTTGTACTCATTGACAAAAAATGAGCCAGAGCTAGCTTCAGATTTGACAGCCAGCCTCACTCATACTGTCTGTGGATCTGTAGACGGTGAGATCCTATGCATCCTATCCATCTCGTCTTAATTAGCAGCGTTGTGATAGCTGAGGTTTTGTTGCACTGCAGTAAACGGGGAGGATAGTTGAGGTGGCGGCGCACCGGAGGAGGTGTGTTGAGAAGTGAACAGTCATGCTGTGCTTCTAAGCCTTCAAATTCCTTAATCCTCCACAAAAAAACATCACATCTTCCTACGTTCAAAATCACTGGCAAAATAATTACAGTTGAGTGGGAGCCAGGTGATTAGCATGCAGCCCTAAAGCTGAATTGCAGCAGACCAGCCGTTACGGCGCCGTAAAGTGGCGATCTGCGAGCTGCAGGTTGCAGCTTCTTGTGTGAGGGTTTTACCGTATGGTGAGGGACTGTGTGGAGCACCCTTGAGAAAAGTATTTAACCTTTAACTGCTTCCCTTAATGTCACCCTGTCCCTGATAAGGGCCACAGCAAAACACAGCGAGGAGGGTAAAACAATGTGGAGCTATGCTGCCCCCATGTGGTGACGCTGAGAACAACAACAACAACTCAAAACAGTCACCGCTTCCTACAGTAAAATGTATAAAACAGTTTAAAAAATTGAATTTTTATAATGTAACTATATAAGGGGAAAAATGGCTCTCCATCTGAAGCCTGGGCCTTTTCAAAATGATAAATCATCAGTACATAAGGACAGTGGCTCCCAAAGGTTCTCCCAAAATAAATCTGGAACGGCACAAGTTAGTTGAAGGGACTGTTAATTAAGGTTTATACAAACAAGATTTATGGAGGGAGTCTTAACAGCGTGTGAAATCTGGGGGGCTCTGAGACACTTAGATTGACTCCAGTCACCCCCTGAGAGCTTCAACACCAAAATCTTTGAAAATTGTCACTAGTTGCTAAAATGTCTTTTATGTCACTTCCCGTTTGTGTCAAATGTCATTTAAAAACAAGTGTTCAATATGAATTCAGACAAATATGGATGCCATGTCAGTGGAGTTTTTTTTTGTTTGTTTGTTTGGTTTTTTTTGCTTCCACATCATTGTTACACTGTTACAAATACAGAGTCAGGAGGCATCAAGTGAGGAAAGAATGTCAAAGAGAAAGCCGAGTTTATTAGTTGCTAACTTTGGATTCACTTTATTCTTTGTTTAAGTACATTGTTAAGGTTTCTCCAGCTGCTGTGACTGAATTGTGAACTGTGTGTAAGGTGAAATGTTGTACAGCGACACACAAGTGTTTGTGTGTCAGGTTCCAATGCAGCTTTGTTCCTCACACTTTGATTGTTTGCTTATTGAACAAACAGAGAAATGTTTCAAATTTGAAACCAGGAGCTTTTCAGTGCAGTCTTTTAAAATGCAATGCAAAAGATGGGCCAACTCATTTATCACCCCCCCCCCCCTGTCAATGTGTCCTAATGAAGGGCATGAATCTTGATATGTACTAAATAATAAGTGCAGCAGATAAATTGAACGTTTCTTATAGTCATACTTTATTTTGTATTTTGGAAAGTACAGCGATCCTACCTGTAGTGTGCACATTTAGTTAACGTCTATACAATGTCTCGTCAACAATTTGTCTTCAGTTCAGTTTGGTCCCTTATCTGAGATTGTCTTTGTCTGTTAAGATGTCCAGCTTATTGGGAGAGCAAGTTATTTCCACTCCATTGGACTGTACCTAAAACTATAAAATAAAAACAGCAGGCAAGTGACTGTGGAGTTACTCTTCACAGTGTGGAGCCATTCGAGCCATTAGAAGAACTTTAGTTTGTTAAGCTATCTAAAGTTACCATACTATCAGTTATATAAGGTGCTTTTATGGGCGTAGGACTTTTGTTGTATAATTGTACTCTTCTTTTTTGGGTCATTCAAGCCCACTTTCACGATCACATACAAAAAGTACACAGTACTCTTAACAGTTCTTGAGGAAATGTATTTTCTAACTTGTTCTGGACTGTAATTAAAATGAATTCAAGGCCTTGTAGTTTTCAAAGAAAGTTAGACTTTTTGAACACAGAATGAGTTTGAAATGCCCAGGGTTCAAGAACTGATTAAAAACCATGAAAAATCTTATTGCATGTAAAATGAGAGTGGAATCAGAAGCAGAGCTGCTGTGTTTTATCACATTTGGTGATGTCCCCTGTGCAAAGGATTATAAATGGCAGCACAGACTGCAGAATAGAAACTCACACAACCGCCTCTGCCTTATGCTGAACTTATTAGTATGATCTGTGTAAATGATATTTATCTCCACAAATGGTTCTTTTCATATAACAGAATATGTTATATACAGCTGTCAGTCACTACAACCTGTCTTTTAATCTAATTGAATTGCTCTTGGCAGGGTAGCTGCATGCGCTAATGGCAGTCAGTGATAACAAGCGAGAACAGAGCATTTCTCACATCAAACTTATTATAGGCTTTGTGCATACATTAGTCTTTTAGTCACTACATGGCTAAGGCATCTCACATTCTGCAGCTTATTTCACACCAAGGTTAGCAGCCCCTGCACAGAAACACGCTCATGGAGGAGATATGATTTACAGTGGCGGGGCCTGCAGGGATTTCTGCTCCGAACCAAAAGCCCATCGCAGCTTTCAATGGCAGCCCTATTAGTATCACAGCCCTGTTCAATACAAGTGACTGAGGAATTTTAGCCTGAATGCAAGCTGATCTTCACAATGCAAGGCACAGCGCCAGAGCAGACACATCGACCTGACTGTTACAAAAAGAACGGGCCAAACTTCTTTTATCAGTGGTGCCACATTTTAGACAAATTGGGCATATTTCTCCAACTTCACTTCACTTAAATTCATCACACTGAAAATATCTGAGCTTCCATGAGCTGCTCTGAAGTAAAACACTTTTAATTGATTCTTTCCTTTTCTCCATTCCCCATACAGACATCCTGTTCAGGGTCAGGAGCTGCACGGTGTGTGTTTTATGTGGCAGTCATTTATCCAGTTCTCTCTTGGAGAGCACTTTCTCAGTAAACAGTTTCCTCTGATGTTTCAAACGATCGGTGAGGATGCTGGAGAGGAAATGTGAAATACACTCATTTCCTTAAAACACTTTAAAGAAGAGAAGATTCCACTGTATTCCAAAACGTAGATCTATTTCATTACATTTTCAGTTTCAATTATTTTTTATCCTCTTTCCTTTAAATCAGTTGAGATGTTTTGTAAATGTTCTTCCTGCCACTTATCCAGCTGTTATTGTAGCATTCTTGCTTCTTCCTCCATCCTCCATCCCTATTTCATTACTAACCTGACAAAAAATGATCTCATTTTTTTCTCTTTGTCTGCAGAATAAGAGTCCTTAAAAAATGAAAACTGGTTCTGCTTTGAGAATATAATGCAAACAAGAGTAGTACAAAAACATCTCAGTTGTTTACTACAGCCAGGATTGGTTCATTCAACAAAAAATAATCAACTATTTTAACAATTGTTTGTCATGAATTGTCTTTAAAAGTCATTTATCAAGTAAAAGCATTAAAACCCTCTGTTGTTATCCTTAAATGTCAGGGATTATTTTATATAATTAAAGATGGAGCAGCTTTGGGTCTTGAACTGTTGGATGAAGCAGGCAATTTAAATTTGTCCCCTTTGGCTGTTGAAACTGGGATTTTTGTGTTTTCACTGTTGTCCAACATAATGCACTGAATGAAAGAAACAATCAAATGATGACACTGATGGTAATCAGTAATATGTCTGCAGGTGTACAGATCTAATATGCACTTAAATTAAATACATGAAGACATATGCTAACAGATTATAGCATGATCCCAACATGCAAAAACATCATCACACATTGATCCAGCTGCGGTTTAACGCCACCCAGACAACCAAACAGCCAAAAGAAATGTGCATTACCGTGAACTCTGCAAACACTGGTTATTGCTTGTGAAGAAGAACACATTTACCATTTCATCACACATGATCCCAAAGCATGGACTGTGCAGAAAAAGTGAAACAGCCCTCTCAACTCCACTGTTGCAAAGATGATCTCTTGTGGCAGGTACTACAGTCGGCAGCATCACACACTGTGTTTTTTAGACAAGGAGGCACAGGAAATGGTGTTAAAATATTTACGGGCCATCTCGTTCTATTCTATTGGATCTGACACATGCGACAAAGGAAATGACAATGTGGTCCAGCTACTTTTGCTTTTCACCAGCCGAGAGAACTAAACAGGCTTGTTGTACGTTTATGAAGATGACAATCATGACCAGCGAGGGTACTGCGACAAATCAGTGGAATTTTCAATGACAGGGTTCTTAAAATAGACTGCGTTTCTGCTGGTTTGGCTGACGATGTCTCTGTAATCTTTGGTAAACACAAGCAGGAGCGGCTGACTCAGTGAGGCTGTAAGCATCATGAAATCCCTAAATATATTCAAAACAGTATGAATGCTTTAGGTGGTGATGGTGGGTTTGACGTCAGAAGTGATGGGCTGACTGTCCTGTCTGATCTTTGGTATGCGTTCAGTTCCAGTGTCTACATGTATTCACTGATGTCAGGTTGTCTTTTTCTTTGCCAGGAGGTCAACAGGTCAAAAAACAAACACATTCATGCCTTCAGCAACACACAAGTGTTTTCTGATCTGACCCCCTGTCAGCAGGACCACAGTGTCACAACCCATTTCTGAAAAATCCACTGGTCCAATGTGACCAGGCTATGGTAAAGGTTTGGTTAGGTTTAGGGAATAGTTAAACTAAGTCCTGTGTTTAGATCAGTGAAGCACTATGGGTTGACTTAAAATGTTATTTCACCACATTATCCTCATTAAGATCAAATCAGAGGGTCGCTGCACAGCTCTGAGAAGCGAAAGACAAAATAACACTTAACACACAGTACACTCAATAAATCTGTTGGCACATCTCACTGAGACCTGTGCATCACTGTTGTCCATAGCAGTGCTGCCAACTCAGGCAGCAAGGAGCCACTTCCTGACCCTGGACAACAAACTGCCAGTCTCAGCACTGTAGCCGTCGCCACCCCTGTAGATTCCTCCTGTACAAGATGAAGAGATCTCCCTCTGAACAGAAGCAGCATCCAGCTGCCTGTCACACATTTTTCCACCACAGTTTCTCCAGTCTTTACACCGGCTCCTTGATGCAGCTCCCATCCAGTTCAAAATCCCTCCTATCTAACAGTGGTGGAATCAGCTCCCCAGTGAAACTAGTACAGCAGAGTCACTATCTTTTTCAGCTACAGCCTGAAACGTACCTTTTCAGAAAACACACACACACACCATAAACTAGCTCTTAGTTAAAGCAAAGTAATCTGCAGTTCCACTCAGCGTGCTGTAAGCTCAAATTAATGAATGTAATGTTTGATGCATAAACTCTCAAAGAAAATCTCAGCAACTAAATTCTATATGAATTTAAACAACATCAATTTAATCCATATAAGATCCACAATGGAGAATCATTTCTGTCTCTGGTTGAGTGTATTGCTGCTCAGCAGCATTGTGCTCACTGCAGTCACTGCTGGCTGACATGTATGATGCAAGTTTACATCATTATAGTTGAAATTTAGCCTCTGCCCCCCACAGTATTTCTCCATCTGCTAAACACCACACAGCAGGTTTTTGTAAACTCTTAATTAATCTGACTATTTGAAATAGAAATGAGAAAAATGTTCACTGCTGTTGTGAATGTTACACTTCTTACGTCTGTGTGCTGTTTGCTTGTTTAGCCTGTAGATTGGCAAGTGTTGACTCTGTAAGTGAGTTGTTACTGCAAATGTTTTGAGCCAAGTGCCATGACTTTTATTGCAGGGATCCTTGAAAGGCTTAAGCATCTAAATAGACAAGTGCTGAAGCTGTAAGTGTGGTGCTGAGCAAGCTCCCCCACAGTTCACAATGCAGCAGGCTGACAGTAACATAGGTATCAGAACACATTATGTGATTATTGGCGTTACAGAAGCCAAGCTGCTCTCTTCTTTGGTCATGGTTCTAATTAACTGAAGTGCAGTGCTATGGCATATGCTGTTGCATAAACATATATGTCTTTCACATGTATTCTGGCATTTATGGTGCTGTCTGTCAGTATTAAAGGCAGCTTAAAGAGACAGCGTGCTGATTACACATTGAGGCGTCACTCCTCCCCCGATTTGTATTCACACATCAAGTCTCCACATTTCTCAGTTTGTTCACTGACAGAAATGTGAGAGGATGTTCTCTTTGTACAAAGAAATGGATGCAGTCTGTGAATCCCCTGGATAGAAATATGAAACACACAGGAATATCACAGTGTCTATTTGCACTGGGGTACAAATAGTCACGTGGCAGCTATCTATACCCATAAATAATGCCCCACCAACTAAAAAGTAAATGCAGGCTATGTTTCATTAGTAGTTCCACATCCCTTCATTCACTTTGTACTCAGACCTTTATGCTTTAGGAGGATAAGAGAGTGTAGAATAAAGAGTGGATGGATGGAAGTCATGGTAGCAGAGTGGATCAACCACAGGACACAGACCAGAGCAGGAGACCAGAGGTTGTTTTCTGTGTGTACATTTAGACTTAGTAGACTTAGGCTATAGAACTGTGATAAAACAGGAACTGACACAATTGCAGTTATTGCCATATGTTAAAATAGTGAAGAGGTGTCCAGTCATTTATGATAACTGATGACCACTCGCTCTGATAGAAAGAATCTGAGCAAATATGTCTTGTTTTGTTGTTACACTCTTCAGATACATTACAGTGGTTTAATTGCCAGAGTTAAAGGTTTCATCATAATGGTAATACTGTAATAAAGTGTGTAATTCAGCCAGATACTGACTCTCAGTGGCTTTACTAACCACAAAGCAGGAGCCCTGCTGAGAGACAGCTGATTAAAGATCTCTAATAAATTCACTGCCCCAGTTTCTGAGTGTGTGTGTGTGTGTGTGTGTGTGTGTGGTGTGTGTGTGTGTGTGTGTGTGTGTGTGTGTGTGTGTGTGTGTGTGT
>JBAJHX010000062.1:20777238-20820546 GCA_037176925.1 Amniataba percoides
GTGTGTGTGTGTGTGTGTGTGTGTGTGTGTGTGTGTGTGTGTGTGTGTGTGTGTGTGTGTGTAGGTGTGTGTGTGTGCGTGTGTGTCTGTGTCTGTGTGTCTGTGTGTGTGAGTGTGTGTGTCTGTGTGTTTGTGTGTGTGTGAGCATGCGTGTGTGTGGGGTGGGTGCCTTACTAATTTAGGATCCTTAACATTTGTTTACCAGGGCCAGAGTCTATGATTGCAGTACTAATAGTGAACAGGCTCCCACACCCTCAGCAGTAATAGGAAATAAGTGGAGAATTGAGAGTCAATTCTTTTCTAAAAAAGACATGATTAAACTTTGTTCTGGGAATCAGAGTGTATTGAGATGTCTCTGTAAGCAGAGCAAAAGCTCAATGTTTCTCTGTAGGCAGAAAATTAAATTAAAAAAAGCTAAGGTGTGTTTTGTTTCATTTCCTCAGGTTTTTGAATAAGTCATCTCATGACGAAGAAATCACTCTATTAAAACTTGAACTACAGAGAGCCATGTGCCATCTGCTCTTCAGCAAGGTGTGTTTGCATGTGGGATCTGATCAAAACTTTGTGGTCAACAAGAGATGGAAAGTTGTACAAAAAAAGTGAGGTGGAAGCAGTCAAACATACATCGCGAAATCATCAGCAAAGATGATGATTTTTGGATGTGTAGTATGCAGCAATTAAGTACAGCCACACTGTGAGGTTGTACAAACAGCAGTGCTTTGAGCTACATGGTAATCCTGGCTTGTTAACACACTGATGTTTAGCGGGAATGATATTTACTATGTGGGTTAAATGTGTTAGCATGTTAACACTTGCTAATTAGTGCTGCTGAGGCTGACTTCAGCACTCTCATTAGGCAACAGTTTCCATGCCATCATAAGTAAGCATAGTGATACTCAGTATTTTGATTACTGCACTGATTTTTTGCCCATTATTATCACATTCAAAGGTTTAAAGCAATAACAGACAAAGTATATCATTTATTTTGGAGTCATATGTGTGTTTATCTGATGAAAGTCCAATATTCACAGTCCTTTTAGTTATGTTGGGTTTCCATCAACTCCATCAACAAAAATATCTTTCCATGTCCCACAATTTTTCTGTTTAGTGCTGACCAAGTAGTGTGGGATGTGGGTTGTAAAACCTAAACAATCAATTACAGACATGCAGTTACTTACTCTATGGAGTCATGCACAAACATGTTAAAAGCAAGTGTATCAGAAGCTTAGTGCTCACTCTGTAAGCTATAGGTCAGTACACAACTTTTTGTCCTTGTCTGAAGATAAATCTGGCCAAACAAGAAGTAAAATATTACTGCACATCTGCAGCAAGGTCTGTTCACACAGCTAAATGTTTCTTTAAAACCGACTGCATACATACATTATTACTGCTTAACGTCTGTGCTGGCTTTATTTTGGTTACTTCAGACTAGATACCATTTGAAGGTAGACAGTTTATCAAGTTGACACAGTGTTGGCAGAGTGCCTCAAGGTGAAGTATTGCATATTGTAGCTATCATCTTACATCTGAAGGCAAGGTGTTCCTTGTCTCGTGGTAAAAGGAATAATATTTATGTGATATTGCTTTTTGACTGTTGCATTCAATACCTTACTATAAGTACAAGGAATCTCTGTCCATCCGCCCGTCTATCTGTCCTTCGACTATCTCAACAACAGTTCATCTGATTGAGGGCCAAAAGAGTGTGAAGGTTCTCAAGAAAGCCACAGACATCTTCCTTCAGAGTAACCATATGGATGTATGCATACTGGAGTTTAGACTATACCTAGAATGTAGTCACTAACAAATATTAAATGTGACATTAAAATGTCATTTTTCTTCTAATGAGGCGTCATACAATTTGAGTTTTAATTTTGATATTAATCACACAGTGGTTAATGTAATGTTACTATCTAATCTAATCATATATATTTGTCTGTCTGTCTGACCTTCAGTTATCTCGTTACCTGTTCAACTTTGCTTTACTGGGTTAGAAGTGCAGTGTCAGGTGTGAGAAGTTTTGGTTGAGCGTTTCTCGAGAAAGCCGTACAACAGCAATACCTAAAAAACCTGCGTTTAAAAAATTAATCCTACTCAAATGAATTTCATTTTAGTCTTTAATCAGTTCAGTTTAACTAACAACAGTTTCAAGTATTAACATAATAAGAGGGTTTCTAAAGGTTCACTACCATGTTCACTGCCATTTTAGTTTTCAGGAGTTTCACATTACAAACTTTTTTCATTCTACAACTGGGCACTGTGTAGGGAAGAAGCTCCTTTTTCCAGTCATTAACATAATCTGGGGCAAATCTGCAGCACTCTGTCTGTAAACCCTACAGAGCCCACTCCATAATCAGCATCTCATCATAATCAACGCTCATCACTCAGTGACCTTCATCATGTTCTTGAGGAGGAGATGGTGAGACCAAACCACAGGATCTCATCTGCTACAAACTGACATCTGATTTTTTTAAAAAAAAGCATAGCTGAAACCAGATTTGACTTTTACCTTGATACTGTTTCTGTAACTTTACAGTGTTACCAAACTGCTCTGACCTGCCACAATATTTTTACATGCAAGACAATGCAAACACTGGACACTCGTATTCAGAAGAAATCTTATCTCAGTTGCCACTATGAACAATGGAAAGAGTGCTGGTGAAAAAAGTTATAATTGCAAAGTTAAATTAGTTTTAGTAAAGTGGATTGAGCAGCTGAGTCTTGTTGAGACCAGTAATGCTGCATCTTACATTTGTTATGTCCAATTTCCTTCACACAGATATAATATAACCAGCTAGTCAAATAAATAAAATGTTCAGCCTCTTAGCACCCTCGTACCCTCTGTGTTTGCTGTGTGGGAGCTGGTCAGTAGCAGGACAGAGTGGGCAGTGGGTTGTATTTATGGCTCAGTGTTCACATAATAACAGCCAAGGAGATGCTGTAAAACTGCAGCAACACTCGTGTATATACAGAATACATACAGGGGACGCAGGCAGCTCCAGCTGAACCTCAAACCAATATAAGTGCATTTCAAATTGTTTGGAGTCTTGCCCAGAGCAAAGTTTTCATGCTTCAGTGTATATTTTAGAGTAAGGGTGTGTCTTCTGGGACAGACGCAATGAGCAGGAGATTGTTCAGTGAAGAATAGCCTGCAGCCATTGGCACAGTGTACATTTATGAGACAGTAAAGGGCGAAAGAGATGGGAAAGAGAGAAAAAGTAAAACTGAAACAGTAGCGCAAGTGGGCAGAGATGTGTGTACACAAAGCAGTAGAACAGTGTGTGTTCTTAGGTGTGTCTGGTGTCTGTCCACCCTCAGGTGCCTTGAGGGAACAGCAGAGCAGAGCATATAGGGAGCCTATTGGCATTTCACTGTTCACTGCTTTCATACCCAGCAGGCACAGCCTCCACCTTGCAGCAAAAAAAACAAGTTTTTATAAAATAAAACAGCTCAAGCTGTTAACTAATTAGTTCCATCCATCCTTTTTTCATCAGTTGTCCAGGACCAGATCACAGTGGCAGGCAGGGTGAGCAAATCAGCCCAGAAACATCTTCCAGCTCCTCCTCTGGGATCTTGCAGTGTTCATAAACCAGGTGAGTTATCTAATCCATCCAGCTCAGTCTGGGTTCACCACAGGGTCTCCTACCAGTTTGATGTGTCCGCGCACAAACTATGAATGTGACCACAGGCAACTTAAGAATGAAGGCTCAATCTTAAGATCATCCTACAGTGGAACCTGAGTGAGGTGTATTCAAATGTCTCTTTATTGCCACATAGTGTAGGGTCTTAATAGTGAACCGATCACAGCCAGAAACTGTCAGTTTCATATTGTATGTGATGAGGTTTAAATCACAACTGTATGCTTGTGATTGGTGATTGTATGTAGGAGCACTGGACAGTAAAAGAAAAGTAATTGGTTCCCAAATAAATGTCCCAACACCCAGCTATGTATCAACTGCCCCTGATGAAATGACTGAACTGAAGCTGTGTATTGCTGTATAAGACTCTGATTTGGCTTTGTACCAAAACGCGTATTGTGTTTCTATTGTGACATAGTGTAGTCAAAAAAGTGAAAAGTTTGGAAATCTGAGATGTGCTACCTTTTCATAAACTTTTTGGAATATTAGATTTTAGTGGTAGTGGTCCCCTGTGAAATCCATTGTTTCCCAGTGTATATTAACCCTTTGGCCACCGCATTCTTTTTTGATCATCATTCATTTTGTCATCCTGAATTCAAATAGTTATGGCATGCTTGCTAACTAGCCCCATAGCAAGATGCAATGCCATAAAGGCTTTTATGTCATGAAATCCAGAATTTAGCTTTATTTCGTGTGTTTGTAAAAATTGATGGCATATCAATTTGTCTCATTTGTAATTCACATCCAAAATGAATCAATCAAATAGAGGGAAAGGAAATCTAATGGGTTTACCTGTGTCTCCTAAATAGCCGAGTGGCTCCTCAAATGATTTCATCCAATTTTCATACACTTCCTCGTTTGGTAAAAACATCTAATCGCTGTCATTTCCATGGTTTCTAACACTGCTCCCCCGACCCCGACTATTTCCTCTGTCACCACGACATCTGACCTTCTTCCGTTGAGATTGCAATCCTCGACCACCTGTGGAAGAGGAATCGCAATTAGGCACATCGGCATGCTGTGCCTCGCCATCCAATTCACTCTCTCACTCACCACTGCTACTATCACTAACAAAATCCTCTAACCACAGAGCTTCTCCCTCAGAATCTGAATCTGCCATGACCCTACGCATAGCTTCCTCGAACGACTGCAAAGAGACTTCAAAGAGAAAATATACTCCATTACTAAAATGTGATGAGGGTGGTGAAAGGGTTAAAACATATGTTGCCCAGTAGTAGGTGAAGCACTGTTGACAGGACAGTAATGATTCAACATGGCTGCGTCCCAGTTAATATCCATGTTTTGGTTGTTGACAAGAAGACTCTTGAATATTAACAATGCCTCATGGGCCTGCAGTGGATGGTGATGTACTTCCTTACTGTAAATGAAAGGTACCCTGTGGTGCTATTGAGTAATGTTCTTACAAAAAAACAGTTAATGTGGATGTGAACAGTGCATGATTTCAAATGTTTAAAGAACAGGCTTTGCAAATGTTTTATGAGGAAGGAAATGGGCATTCAACATCACTATTAGACCTCAAGGATACACACAGTGTTTTGGTGTTTGTGAGAAAACTCCACAGGGCTCCTTGAAAACTTGACTTTTCCATCAGTGTTAAATGATGCAGCTTAAAGATACGTGCTTGCATCCAGGGAGAGGAGCAGTCAATGTGGCCTTACTCCTCTTCATCAACACCTCTATTCTGTAAAAGCAACATGTTTTCTCATTTCCTCCCATCTTACCTCATAATTGAGGGCTTTTTGGATGTTTTGTGGTTTTGGATACTCCTTTGGCATGTCTACTAACCAGGCTCACACCAGCCTATCCTTGTACTTGTACTGGTCAGGCTGCTACTTTGGCCACTAAGTGGAGATGATTCTCAGTCCAAACTGGCTCTTGTCTGCATCCCCTGAATCTAGCAACAGCTGGCAGCTAGAATTGTGCCAGATCTGGTTAACATTTGGCCCCCTGGTGCCTGGCAGCTTAAAATGGCTGCATCCCCTGGTTGAAAACTCATGTCAGCAGCAGTACTAGTTAATGATTTGATTTCATTTAAGTGGTCAAAGCAAAAATAATGAGTGAACCCAGCACACCAACACATGAGATTTTGTGTCTGTTCTATCTGTGTCAGTGCCCACTCAGTAACTATATGGTTAACACATGTTCTGTCTCTGATAATACACATACAGGTTCAGAAAAGAAAACTAATTTTCCTCACTCTGCCCCACATCAATCGTTCTTCTCTTCTGACATTTGGACAAAAATCCTTTCAACACCATGGAGACAAAAAGCAAACTGCTGATCTGTAACCAAATCAAAGTCCTCTGCTGTCACTCTAATCTTCTCAACATCACAGAGAATCAATTTTGTAGAAGCGACAGCATCTAGAGAGCAAAACAAAAGAAGCCATACATCACGCGCCCTGTAAAATAACATTTGATATGTGATTGCACCTCAAAGCTGATGGGAGACTGTAATTAAAAGTCAAAGGTCAACATTTGAAATAACAAAGCTTCCACTGACCCAGTGTGCAGTGAACAGGAGATGTGATGAAAGATTTCCCCATGTTTTACATCACAGATAACGGATAAAGGTTTCAACTTGACTGTATCTTGGAGAGATGGTGCAACAGTGGTGAACTCCATGTGCTCAAACACTGGACAGTAGAGTACTCTCACCTTTTCTCTGGCTGTGCTGTTGTATGCATTGGTTAAGTGCTTCCTAAAATAAAGCATCTTAAAGGAGTCACTTCAAGTCTTGATTTCAAAACAAGAATGATGTGGAGCATTGACATGATAACCTCAACTCTCTCTGCTGTTTCTTGAGAGTTCAGCTGCATCTCATAGTATCTGTCTGTATCTGTATTGAGTTTCCTCAAAGTGGTCTTTGATGTCACGTGTGTGGAACTCTACACCAGTGAAACCCTGAGGTGTTTGGAGGATGTTCCTCTCTCACCCTCTCACATGTTTTTAAGGATCAGAAAACTAACAGGAGGAGGCATGTTAACAGACTGATCATGTCTTGGACTGGATTTACCCTTCTTGTAACCATCACATCCTCTACCTCTGTGGACCGGGTGTAAACCCAGTGCTGATAGTTGGTGTGGAATTTAAAAACTGACAGTTAGGCTGCTAATTGGTTCATTGATTGAATTAATGAGCTCAGGAGGCCAATCACACGTGAAAACTAAGACCATCTTTATTCAGCTCCTTTCTCAGGTCACATGACCTGATCTGAGTCCTGATACTTTGCTGTCCAGATGTGTCATCGTTCAGCCACAGCGATCACAGCTGTGAGGTTAATGTCTCATCTCACACTTCAGTATAGAGTTCTGTTCAGACATTATTCAATGTGTTTTTATAGTTGCCACGAGGCACAGATGGTGCTCGTAAAACCATTTGTCAGTCTCTGGGATTTAATCCCAATGAGCCCGACAGAAACTATCAGGTCACAAGATAAACATGGTTGCTGCTCCAGAAAAGAGTAGAGCTCCTGCCTGCCGCAGGAGAGCTCGGCTGTGTAGGCAGACTGACTACATAAGTGTCAGTTCTTCTCTTGAGGCAGTGACCTTCCACTGAACTCAACAGGTTAACAGGCAGACGCAGGAAGAAGCTAAACTAAGATACTTTCGGGGTCCACCATGTTCTCAACAAAAAGAGATGCACTCTCAGCAACACTCCACTTTCCTCTCTCCTTTACTCCGCCTGCTGTCTGCCAACAGGCTCGTATTGGCCATATTAACCCACCTTGATTCTGCATAGTAAAAACAACATCAACATACCTACTGAGGTCGTACCAGGTGTGAAACCTAAATGCCAATGAACAGACTCCAAATACAAAGTCTAAATTTGTATCATATCTGTCAGCTATTTACTCTTTATATATACTGTCTCTAGACATGACAGGTTAAATGCTGGTTTAAAGTCACAACACATTCATGAAGTAATCATTATTTACTTGCTATGCTCGTAGGTTTTTTTGTTGCGAGATGTTTCACCCAAATGAGTTGTACTTTTTGTGGCTTCCAGCTGTGAATCAGATACTGTCCCATGTTAAAAGTCACTTTCTCTCTTTGTGTCTCAGTAGTTGCAGCATTATTCAAAGTGGAGCAGCTGCAGGGGGTCTATGAAATCATCACTAGAGTCTCTGCTGAGCAGCTTAAAGACTTACTGGTACAATTTTACTAGCAAAACAACAGCCAGACAACATCTTATAGAATTTCAACTCCTAAACCAAGATAAAAGACACTTAGCCTACATACTGTGCAGCTAGTACCCCAAACAGAGACAGATGATCATTGTTTGTGCTAAATTCTTTACATGTAATATGCAATTCCATTTGACCGTAGAAAAAAATCAGACACAGTGTTTTTCCAGGGAAAAAGTTTAATCCTTGTTGTAGTGAACATGGTGAGTCCAAAGCTGCTCTAGTGATCACAGCTGACTGATGGCCGCTCGTAACATGAAAATAAACACCGGAGAGCGCGGCCATGTTCGGGTCACATGTTGGACGTAGTGTACAGAGACTACTCAAAACTAGATATCTGAACACAGGCTACTGACTGAAGGCTGGCTGACCTCTGTTCACCACAATCGCAATGCATCATTAGTAGCTTACATGATTAAAGGGAAACCTCACTCAGTTTGGGAAACCAATCACAATATTACTAGTCTGGGACAACTCAATATGTTTGTTCACTCAATATCAGTTATTTGTCAGGAAATTGAGGTTTGTGACGCAGATGGAAAAAAATATAAGTGCTGATAAAATGGGAGCCATCAGGGGAGTTTTTTGGGGATATGAATATGCTTTGGTCTCACAATAAACCTACAGTATGAGGTGAAAACCATGCATTTCTATGGTGGTGGAATTACCTGTGTCTTTGTGTGTTGAGGAAATTGTTCTAAACATGGTTCTTGCAGGAAAGCTTTAACAGTGACAGGTTGTCCTGAACCAAATCAGTAACATGTATGGTCTTAAACTGAGTGGCGTTTCCTTGGAAATCTGTGGCAGTGATGAATAATAACATATTCTTGTGTGAGTTTTCAAGAAGCAGGCATACATAGTTGGCCACACTGCATCACTTTTTGTTCGACAGTGATATTGCCATTTGGTGGACGCTTAGCATTTACCAAAACTCAACATGTAACATGCTTTCCAGCTTTTCTCCAATGACAACATTTTAGAAACTTGCATGAAATGGTCGGATTTAACATTCCAAGTAAGCATCGGCATGTGTGAGTGTAAAACAACCCCAAAAAATAAAACATTCATTTCAACACAGGTTGAGTAACTACACGATCAGACTAACAGTGATCCTGCGACTTGAAATTCTCCCACGAGCGTAGAAAACTAAACTCAACATAAACAGTAACACCAATCATCCGGTCAGGACCTGTGTGCTCATGACAATCTGCTTAAAATAATGCATAACACCTCCCTCCTAACCTTCTCTTGCTGTCACTTCCCTGTCATTACAGTGATGCATTTGTTCCACACACAATTTAAAGTGCAGAAGCGTGATGAACCGCGTGTGACACAAAGCAAGTCGACTTGTTGTGATGCATCTCTGAAACAAATCCACCTCGGCACAGTAAGTCTCAGTGTGAAGCCTGAAATGTCTGATCCCAAGCTGATCTGCGATATTTTTTCCCATATCTGGAAAATTGAACACCCATATAAAATATAATTAAGAAAAAAAAAGATAAAATCTAAAATACATTTCCGATCACAGTGCAATAAATTCTGAGAAGATTCATTCAAACCAAATTTCACCAGCTACTCAAACTGTGTCCGTCTCTACTTCATTTTCACATTGAGCTGAGATCAGTTTTACAACCAGGGACCTTGAAGAGGACTGCAGATGTCTCTTTGTATCTGCAGGATCACCGTCCTCCAGCAGGTGGTGCCATTACACTGAGCTGCACATGACAACACACCAAAAGAGTTTGTGGGAGCAGTGGGTCCAAAACAAAAAGGGAGCTGGGTCTCAAAACCTCATAATTGTGTGAACAAAAACAAAAAAATAAATCACTGACTCTTCTTTATTAATATACAGTTGAGAATATATTAATGTGGTCCAAGTTATTGGAGTTTGTTCTGGGTCAGACCTCGATGTCGTTTGTGTGAACTATATAAGACAAGTGCAGCTTTGACTTCTCCTTGATTTCAGTGAGTAAACAGCTCCCTGGTTTTTGTTCAGGCATAGTATGGAACAGTGATCTTCAACCTTTCTATCCTCCAAACCTGCTGAACTGTGAAACATTCTTTGGATAGAGAAATTGCCCTATCCAACGTGTAAATAAAGTCCAGCACTTCCTATTAAAATCTCTGACCTCAGGTTGGGCCTTGGTGCTGCCTCGGCTGCAGTGAATGTATCATCCAGGACTGATGGGCATCTAAAAAGGGATGGCTGAGAAATGGACTCCGTTCACATGAAATATTTACAAAGTTCACCAAACCTTTAATATCTGAGAGAACTTATAGCCTGTAACTTTTCTGGCTTGACTTTGGGAAAGGAAGTTACTTTACTTAATGCATTATGCAATGAGACACAGGCAGAATCATCACTAAAATCATCTGTATTCACTGCAGATCATTGGCTCCAGAGTTCAGTGACAACAACTAAACACACGTAAGGAACAGAAAATCATTTTTGATGCTTTTTTTTTAGCAGTATGTTTGCGTTATATTTCATTTTCTGATCTCCAGAACAACACTGACACCACTTAGCATTACTTCAAAATGACAATTAGCTTTTGAAAGCGAAAGTCTGGTGATATTCTTGGTGGTGTGTTGACGGCAACAACGATCATTAACTTCACTCTACACTACTGCTGGCCACACAATCAGATGCAGTGTATGGTACTGTTAAGGTGTCAGTATGCTTCAAATTATGAGCCTCTGAGATCTCCTCCATTTGCAGAATACTGGGGCCAATTTCTGAAACAGGTGATGCAAGTTAAACAACTATCACAGCCATTATTGTGGAGTATAGTGAATGCTTTATAAATATGTGTTTTGAGTCAGACAGAATTCTTGTTTATCTAAAAATCTAGGTTTGTAATATTAATATTGTCAGAAATCATATTGTATTGGCCCTGAAATTCCATACTTGTGCATCTCTAGTAGAAACACTGCTGCTACTTTAGAGGTGATGTTATACGTGACAGTTTGGTTGAAGCACACTGAGACCTTTCAGCACAGGAGCCAAAAATAAAGCAGTGACACAGCTGAGTCTTTTTTCCAATGAGGGGGTTAAGCTGACAAACAGGCAATTTAGTATATTTCTCTGAACGCACAGTTGGCATCTGAACTGAACTCTTAAAAACAGCCACAATAGCCTTTAATAACGTGCAGCAACAAAGGACCTCGAGTAACGGTACTTCCTCACACACATCCTTTGAATGCCACCCCATCTTCCCTGGTGACCTTGTTGATGAGATAAATACGACAGACGCCTTCAGAAGATAACAGCCTGGCAGCTCTCTGCTGTTTAATGCTACACGTGAGGCCCAGACACACAACAGCCACAGCCAAGATGGATGTTTCAAAGCCTGAAGCAGAGTAGAAAAAGAGTGAGAGAGCGTGGAGTTACCTCTGGGCCGGCACACAGCGCTGTGTCTCCAGAAAATAATCATGTCACACAATGAACAGACGGTTTTGGTGGTCCACTGGCTGTTTGTCTAACACACTGAGCACAGAGGTCAGCAGCCAGAACTGAATTGGGGGCTGGTACTTTAAGACAAGGGAAGGTAGCAGAGGCTTTCACAGCTGGAAAGACTGAACAGAGTCCTCATCCAGTGACCTGATGCTTTTTGAACTTCGTGACGCATCAGAAAAGCAGGCCAGTCTCAGGCAAGTTGTTATCCATCCGTCACACACAGCAGACCAAACGTACTGGACCGAAGGATGAAAAACTTGGAGGTCACAGGAGAAGGACCGTCCGCTCCAGACTGGAAGCTTAATGGTACTTGGTAGACTTCTGCTCGCAGTGCACTTCATGGTGACCGTGGCCAATCAACAGAGACAACCACAGTATTCCAAAGTTAATGACCTCAGTGAGCAAAGGTTGGGCATGAAGTAGAGTTCGAAGTTTGTTCCTCTCTCCGTCTCATCTCCCCCCAACTTTCTCCTCATCCTCGCATGAATTACAGCGTCTCTTTTGAGGCACGAGAGTCGGTGAAAAGAGGCATCCATTGCGACACGATGAGAAGTGTGCGAATGTGTGTGTATGTGTGTGTGTGTGTGTGTGTGTGTGTGGGATAGAAGTGGTGGGTGGGGGGGGTGGGGGGTCGGTGTTACCATATGTGGGATTCACAGTGAGTCATTTTAATGACACCCACCCCTCCACCTAGTCGGCGGTAGTTCATTCCTCCGTACAACCTGGAAAGAATTGAGAGTCAAATGATGAGGAGGGAGTTCAAATGTTCTTCAGTGCAGTAGAAATGATCATTTAAAGATCATTTCACATTCTGGTGCTCACGGACGTGAACGTGGCAGAAATAGTGGTTGATTAAAACAGAGAAAGTCTTTTCACTTCAGCAGGCCTGTACTTGTTAAAAATGATGTTCATATAGTGGTCTAATCACCTCCTTTCAAGGGTGTGTATTATCATTTGATCTAATTAAGTAATAATCTAATCTAGTTAAGAGTTATAGTGTTGGAGGTGCTATGACTTCTTTAATACCTCACAATACCAAATAACTCCTTAATAGGAGAAGTGACATTAGCTGGCTGATAGATTTCAGTTACTTATGATAAATTGTCACTTGTATTGCTTAATGATATGAAAGGGCAGTAAGATGCCTTTTTTTCTGCAGTTGCATATTCAACTTAAATTTCAAAGCACAACTTTACTGACAGGACCAGACTTGTCATTACACTTGTAGTTTAGAACTCACCTCCATGTGTTGGCATCAGGGTCGTAGACTTCTATAGTTTTGAGATATGTCGTCCCATCAAAGCCTCCGACCGCCATCAGCTGACCATTTACAACAGCCAAGCCAACCTGCAGACACACTCCATTACAGCTCAGCCTCGTACACACGTTAAAGCCTTTTTAGTCGTTGCAGTATCTCAACATCCACAATGACTCAGCTGACGCATAATAAAACCAAAACACAAACTTCACATTTTGACCACACACACTCACCCCGCTCCGTCTGGAGGTCATGGCCACTACAGGAGACCACTGGTTTGTTCTGGGGTTGTATCGCTCCGCACTGCTCAGCTCCGTGGTGTCGTCTCTCCCCCCGACCGAGTAAATCATGTCCTGGTAGACCGCACAGCCAAGGTGCTTCCTCCTGGTGCCCATTGGAGACACCGTGTGCCAGCGGTTCTCTTGAGGGTTGTAGCGCTCCACTGAGAAGGAGAGAGGGATTTGAAGGGAAAAAGAGAGAAGTTTGATGATGGTTACATATAACATTTAAACAAACCAAGCATGCAGTGGACAGACAGATGATATCCCCATTGGTGACTTTTTCCTCCTGGAATATAACAGTATCTTTAGCATCAAATATTACACAGAAAAAAAGACAAGCAAACTTATGATTCAGTACCACACCTGTATTTAAAGGTGACGTTCCATCAGACCCTCCGACAGCGTACAGGAACCCCCCCAGCACAGCCACAGCTACACCCAGTCGCCTGGTGCTCATTGAGGCCACGCGAGTCCATTTGTTCTCCTTAGGATCATACCTATAACAGAAAAAGGAGGCCATTCTATTAGATAAAACCATCACATATTTTTACAGTCTAATGACAAAATCAGTAAAGAAACTTATACAGCTAGCTGTATATACAGGACACACAGTCTTCACTCATACTGGATATTAGTTTTTCAGTTCAGTTGTCATGTTCAGGAGATAATCAGTTACATTTACATATGTAACAACTCAACAATGTCAAAGAAACAGGCTGCAGGTTTAAATGCTGCTTTGACTTCATATCTAAAATAACACTACAATAAAATGGTTACATGGACAGACACAAGAGTTTTGACAGATACCTTTCTACAATGTTGAGACAGGACACCCCATCCTGTCCACCTACAGCGTACAGATAACCACCAAGGACAGCCACTCCCACACTAGTACGACAAGTGCTGGTGGGGGCCACGTCACTGCTCCACTGGTTGGTTTTAGGGTCATACCTGTACAAGAAAGATGGAGCAAGTCAAAACGAGACGAGCATGAAACGTAAAAAAAAGCAGAGAACAATGAAAATCTCCAGATGGCTCTCCAGTGATCATGCCACACCTCTCCACGGAGTTGAGGTACGACGAACCATCGTGACCTCCCACTGCGTACAGCAAGTCATCCAGAACACTGACACCGACTCCACACCGCCGCTTACTCATCGACGCTACCATCCGCCACTCGTTGGTCTGAGGATCATACCGCTCCACGCTGGAAATGGCGTCACCACTGCACCAACCACCCACTATAAGACGTGGGGAAGGGCACAAAGTATCGAGTACACAGTATTAAATAGGATAAAATATAATGCAGGAAAGTAATTTTGTTAAGCAAGACAGCCTTTTTACAATCCTCAATACTGGCAGTGCTGTTGACATACATCTAAATATCTGATATGAGGGACTGCCTGGTTGTAATTCTTGAAGAAAAAAAAAAAAAAGGTACTGACCTGCAAAAAGTACCTCTCCACAGCGGATGGGTTTCCTAGGCCGGGTCCTGGGCCCCTGCATCAGCGGCCTCTCCTGAGGCAGCAGCAGGTAATTCTTAGCTTCATCAACCAGGTCTCTAAAACACACAGAAAAACAGGTATATTTACGTTAAAGGTCCCACATCATGTCTCATGATCATCATAGTATAAAATGGAAGATGGAAAGATTTTTCAACCATTACTTTTTACTAGGTTAACGGTTAACAAATCAGCAAACAGCACCGACCTGCACTCCTCATCACTCTTAATGAGAGGGTCCGACCCAACGGTGCCCACCAGGAACTTGGGGCTGAGCAGCGGCAGACGGACATGCTGCAGGACCTGCAGACACAGAAAACCTGTCAGTCCTGTTCTTCTGCTACAACACGTCTGAAGTAACGCCGAGGGTATGTGAGTGGACTGACACCAAAAACCACGCTGTCAACAGAAACAGCGGCTGATGTGGTGGGATGTTTCTACAGCCACAAACCTGGGGCAGCTGCGGTCTGCGCTCCTGGATGCTGTATTTCACCCAGGCCATCACGGCGTTGAAAACCTGCTCCTCGCTCCGCACGTTGAGCTCATCGCTGGAAATGATGTCAATCAGCTGGTTGGCAGGCAACAGCATGAACTCTTCACTTTCCATTACCTGAGACAACAGAGCAGAACAGGAAGTCAGCATTTAGTCTGAGCTGATGTCTTAAAATGAATTTTGAAAAATTAACAAGATTAACAAACAAAGATATTCTATGATTGTTTATGACAAGAAAAGTTATTCAATCTCATGAAGCTGTAAGTAAGGACTTTTAAAAAACATATAAAACAGTTATTTGCTTATCAAAATAGTTTTCAGATAAATTGTTTTATTGCTGCTGCTCCAGAGCCGTTTTTATATTATTGCAAAGTATCCTCACTGTTCCAGCCAGACTGAAAAATATAGAATCCAGATCTAATGTGGTTGCAGATTGTCTCTTCCAAGCTTATTTGCACAGTAACAGACTATCACTGCTCCATCTGTGTTGGTGAGTTGAAGCAAAAAAATATTTCTGGCTCCTCTATTAGCACTGGCTGCACACACTGAATCGTGTACTCTTTGCTGGTTTATTCAACACGTCATTTCAATTTATTGAACTCCTCCATAAGCTGCATGTAACTGTTTTTTTCACAAGAAAAATGCAGTTGTGATTAAAAACATAAATAAACCTACTGAACTACATTCAGTCCACGAGCGCCAGCTGAAGGCCTGTGATGTTGGACACTTGTGATACAGAGCCATCCTTAATGTTATTAGTAAAACCTGAACTATCAGACTTCTACTCTGGTCAAGATTGATGCTGATGATTCCTACACTGTGTATTCAGAATAACCCTAATTTATAATTAACGTCAACGGACTCAACACACTTCTAATATTAAGTGTTTGTGAATATCCAGATTCTGCAACATCAAGAACATCAAGAAAACTTCACTTTCCATCAAATGAGAAGACTTTATTACAGAAACAGTCTATGTGTCTGTTTCTCTGTCTGTCAGTCTTCCAACTAATTTGTCTCATTTGAACTATGGCCTGCCAGAAATGTCAGAAACTTCGCATTTAGGACCTGAGGCAGCAAAGACAACAGTCAGAGAAAAGACAAGACAGACTGTGTCTCAATTGCTGTCCAGCACACACAACTAGACAGCCTGAAGCCTGCTTCCCCTTTCTATTGACTCACAAGCAGCAAGACAACATTTTTTTGTCTTTTAAATCTATGGATGAAGGATGCTTTTTTATTTTTTTCATTATTACTTGAATAAAACATATTGCATGAGGCAATATGTTTCTATAAAACTACACTGTAGGACTGAAGCTGTGTGCCAGCACATTTTCCGCTTCACCTTTTCTGAAAAATCTGCCATACATTTATTGTGAAAAGCGAACTCTTCTCCATGTGATGCTGTGACAGCTCTCCTCTTGCTGTGTTTGCACAAAACTCACATCACATGCCTGTCACTGAAGTTTATAATCATGAGTCAATAGACTGTCTGGTATTTTTCCATGTTTACACTCGTCTGTGAAACTACAGTATACCAAACAAACAATCACACCAACAACTGCGTTCATTAGTTCCTGTGTACACAAGTCCTGAGGCTTGGAAAAAGGTAAACAGTGCTGCAGAGAGATGCAGAAAACAAGCTAATTGAATTGTTGAGCGTGTGACTTCCTGCTGATGACAGACACATGCTGGATTCCTGCGAGCAGCAGTTAATTGATCACATGCAGAGGATCCATGTTACTGCCGATTTTCCTGCAGGAACCAGATTCAAGAGCTTTTAACTATGTTTTTATACACATGTGCACAACAATGACCAAAAAAAGGAACAGTCTTTCTCCAAAATCCAAGTACATAACATAAACGCATGTCAATGGCAGGAAACAAACTGTGGATTGTCACTGCAAACAATTTCCTTTTCTGCACAGTCAGTCTAAATCTCCTTATATCATGTGTGACATAATTCGATATAACTTTCCCAGGCCTGCAGGACCTACCTGCACAGTTATTCTTACGTACTGATGTTCTTACCTCCTGGAAATTATGCTGGGTGAACTTGTCTGCAATGCGGAGCAGCTCGCGGCAGGAGTGTGTATCTGCGAAGGCCCGGATGCCCAGACAGTTTGAGGGATCCAGCTGCCTCTTGAGGAACTCGCAGCAGGCCTCCTGGATCTCAGCCAGCTGCAGGAGACAGGCTGCGGGGAGCAGCGTCTGGACGTTTCCTTCCTCTACAGTCACCTACGATCAGGGAGGTCAGGACATCAGAGGTGCTTCACATGGACTTTTGTCAGTTGCAAGATCTTTTTTTTTCCCAAAAGTGTTCCCCCTCTCACCTGTGGAGCCCTGCAACTTTTCCTAAGTTTCCACAGGCCTCCTTATACCCACCTCCTGATACGCTTTGTTTCAGGATGCTCTCTTCACATTCATAGCAGCAGTTTTTTTTACTGTTTACAGGAATATATAGTGTCCTATAATTTGTGATTGGAACTAAACAATAATTCTCTTGTAGATTTGTTTCTAATGTTTTTTTTCTAATCAAGATGTCATCTTCCCAGAGAGCAAACTAACCAGCAGTTAGACCCCTCCGATCCTAGTGTTTAACCTTAATCACTTATCACCTACCTTGATTACAGAATAATCTCGCTGTAAACAACAAATCACCAATCCCTGATCCCAAATATAAAGCAAAAATCACTGCTGTGTTGTTACCTGTGATGTGTATGCAAAGTCAATGAGCAGCTCCATAGCTCGCTCATCGATGTCGCGGATAACTACTTCAGTCTGCCTGCTCTCGGCCAGCTCTCCAGTGAACATGGCCCTGAAGAGAATACGGAAACAAAGAGGCATGATTGTTACAGCCAGCACTCAAAGTACTCTGATGGATGCATTTCGAATTTTTTTATTTACCAGATGTGAGTTAAACACCGAGTTTGTCTCTTTATACCTGAAGTAGGGGCTACAGGCAGACAGGATCACACGGTGAGCGTAGATCTTCTTGGCACCGACCACCAGCACCACGTCACAAAGCTCACGGTGTTTCCTCAACAGGTTGATCACCTCCAGGGTCTGCCGTGGGTGTTTGTCTGAGACATATGGCATGCGTGCAGGCTGGGGGACCCCTTCAGGCAGCTTGTTGGGGTCCCCCAGAGTACAGCGGCTGGTGATGTCCATTCCAGTGGCGTCTTGGCGTGCGCTGGTGGCCCTAAACATGAACCAGGTCAACAATAATTGACTAATTATCCTTTGTTTCACTTGGCATCTTAAAATCTTGTTCCGCTCAGCATCCTTTAATTAGTTACAAACCTTTTTTTTCCAGAAATGGGTGTGACACCTTTTTCTTCTTTGTCCTATCTTTGTCAAAGCAGTGTCTGTAACACAGCTGTGAATCTAAAGTGCACTCATCACGCACACCACATCTACTGTCTCTGTCTGTCTGATCTCTGTCACTGGCCAGCAGTGTAAACCCAGCTGCCACATTTCACTCTGTGTGCACCAACACGTCACCAGAGCTGTGGACTCACGATGGTTTGGGGTCTGAGATGGGGGTTCACTTCAGATCATGTTCCCAGTATCAGCCAAAAGCCACTGTCATTTGGACACATCCAACACAACATATGGCCTAATCATTACAGGACTTCAGGCTGAAGTTAGTAATTTTCTTATTAGTTAAATACTTAAAGGGATCAAACAATGAGAAAACCAAGAGACAAAGTAAGATAATATGATACCACAGACCTTCACTGAGTCAACATTATATTAGACAGATTATAAAGTGACTCTGTGGTGCTTATGGAGATCAATCTACTCATCACAAGGAGTTTAATTTGAAAAAAATAAATTATCATACATACAGACAATATAAAATATCTATAGGCAAAAATAAAAAACTAAAAGCACATGACAGATAAGATGAAGATTTGGAGAGAGCCCTAATCCACATACAGGTAATATCCTAAAATGTGGTGAAACATGTTGCAGTGTAGCCTGCAGTGTGATTTCACTGTTATCACTGGCAAAGTATCTAGACAGTATCATATCATAACTGAGCTTCTGTCTCAAACACCAGCTTATACACTGAATTACTATCTTTCTTTCCTTGTCTCCTGCTGGCTTATTGTGAAGGATTCACTGCATGAAATATACAAGCTAGAAGGAGTATGGTTACTCTGTACAAAACAAGGTCAATCTTCACAATCACAATATCAATCTCTAGGCTCTGGTATCTTGTCGTTCTCCTGTTGGGACATCGAGCCCATGTGCAATGGAATCCATGGAGTGCAGGTTTTAGTTTTGAGCCGTAGACCCGATATGGTGGTTTCCCTAACTGTTAAGGAGCTAGTGTATTTTTAGTGTGCGTTTCTCATCCTATGAAATGGATGGTTTGGTACTCCTGCTCAATATCTTCCCTCTACCTAACTCTCCTCCAGGCCATTAACCTGTCAGAGGACAAATAGCAACGACAGGCTTAAATTAAAGGTTTACAATACCAGAGGGCTGGGTGAGATCCACCCAGTCCTCTGAGGGGTTGGAGGTGGAAGTCAAGTGGTCGATCAAGGTCAGGGATTTGTCTGCCTGGACGAGCTTATATTGTGACATAACAGGATGGGTGCCACTGAGTCATGAGGGGTTCACACAGGATCTCTAAATAAGACTCATTCTGAGCTGAGATTTTGTTCCCCTACAGCAAAAAAAGATTTTTCCTTGAGTGAAAAACTCTGCCAGCCTATCTGCAAATTCAACACCCTTCATAGTGATGACTGTGAATCAAACTTTTGATTAAAAGTCATTCTTATTTAACAGTCTGGAAAGAATCTGAACTAATGCCCACACTTTCTGCTATCACCTGTGATCATTTACATACTACATGAAAACTTTAGAGAGCACACCTACCTGCGCATTGGTTTTGCGTCCATGCACTGAAAAACAATGTATGGTCCCACACCAGGAGGTTAATCTGCAAAGACAACAAAACAGATCACACTCTCTGTAGTCAATCTGCCCTCGCCACAACAGCATTTTCGTTATTTCCTATTCTACACTTAGTTTTTGTTATCTCGTTTACATTTCCTTTTGGGAAGCATACAAAAAGCTACAACATCCTCAAGTGATGACACACTATCTGCTTGTTCTTGTCCCACTGTAGTCTGGGCCTAACCTGATTCCTGCCTTTTGAATTTAATCTGTTGCCATCAGATTGAAGTGTGCTTCTGCTGAGTCATCAGTTTATTAGACACACTTGCACAATCTACTGGAATCAAATACGCTCTCCCTGTTATTAACCCAGCCTTTGTTAGGTTAATGACGCAATGTTCTTGCTGGCACTGTGACGAACAGATGTTTAATTAAGTTATTTGGGAACATTCCCATTTCCCAAACACTCATGTAAATGAGATTGGATATGTTCAATACTGCTGTATAATCATAGCCTCAAAAATGACCAGAGTTTGATCTGATACAACATGAACATGGTCAATAAACACTACAAGTTCCACAAACACAAATGTATTAAAGTAATACATCTTATACATTTAACTATTGCACTGGTAACTTAGTTTATTTGGTACTTTCACTCAGGTGTAAAATTTGAGCACAACAGTACAACACTTGTGTGGTTTTTGAGGCCTTCAGTGAAATGAAATACATCATCCAGCGGCACAGTGGCTGGATCAGCACGGGTCGTCTTTTCATGTCATTACAATCATCTCTGACCTCTTCATTTGGTTTTGAGCAATTGTAAATTTTGACAACCGTGACCCAATGTGGGAATCACGTGTCACAGAAGCAGCATGGTGGAGCAAGGTTATCATATAACAGCACACTAATGTTATTAACCTGATCACAGATGGGGATTAATTAGTTTGAGACAGGAAGACAATACAGGATACTGTTGCACAGGATCAGCAGCTCACATGTTCACAAGTAACATCAGTTTTGTGTCTAAATGTCCTAATTACAGTCCATCCACTTCATATATCATTAACACACTGTCTATCTGTCTGTCTGTTAGTTATTTGTTTTAAGCTGCTGTTAAAATGCACATCTAGCTGAACTGGGATACCTGTTTGTTGTTAGCAGTTTCAGCAGATAGACTGGTCCGGATGTGAAGTCAGGCTAGCTAGTTAGCTATGGACTGTTACCACTGTTTTGGTAAAGAGGTGCTTTCAGTGTGGTGTTTCGAGGGTTGTGGCAGAGATAAATCATCTGACTAGATTGACGGTATGCTCCCAGCCTACATTTTAACTGCTTTAACTCTTTAAATCAATGAGCTAAGCTAGCTTATGAGTTGGGAGTATTTCCCGAGGACGCTATGTGCTATCGCTAACACTGTCGTTGAGACTCCCAACACGAACACACGCATTAGCGGAGAGAACTGACTAAAACACGAACAACGAAGTATAAGAAACATGAAGCCACCCTCTCCCCCGTTTGCAGACATGTTAAAGTCATTAGTGTCCCCCTGAGAGTCTGTCCCAGCATCAGGTCTGAGCCACAGACTACCTGATTTGGAGTAATGCTCATGTTAACTAACTCAAGGCTTCAGAGACGACCTGTGCTGACATGGTAGCCGGTGACAGCTCTCTGACACGGCGGCACACACGTTTCAGACAAGTTTTACCTTAGATTTCCATCCCAGAGAAGCAGAGAGGCCGCCCAGGTTGTTAATGTTTACAGTGGACTGCGGGCTGGTAGACACTGCCGCTCTTCTTCTTCGCTGTTATTATTATGTGCATGCCAAATGCCAGGCGCCACTTCCGGAAAATGCGCTTTCAGAATAAATGTTTGGGATGACCTCATAGCACATGATGTTGAGACGTAGAGGTAATATTAACGTTCCACAAATCCGCAATTTATCAGATGGCTTAATCAGCATCTATGTCCTGTATGCGGTGTTTTGTTGTACCACTGATGTGCGCTATATATCTAAAGTGTCTAAAGTGCCGCTGCTTTTTGATATTCCAGTCACATTGATGCTTCTACACCTGGTGTCCATCAGAGGGCGCTGCAAGCTTTCAGAGTTTGGATGAACAGAGAGATGAACTATTTACCTGATACTACCTTCACCCTCTTTTTATTCAGAAGAACAAAGGGAAAATGTGTCTCCTTGTAGGCAAATATCATAGAAATATTTCAGCTGAATTAAAGTTCAGAAATAAAAGGCATTATATTATCCATCAGAAACTAAATTATAACCTAGCTTTATAAAGCTGTTGAGCATTTTAGAAACATTAAATATGTGTTGACAAGGGGTTGGGTCCACCATGGAAACCGTCAGTCCTGCTACTGGTCCTTCCAGCATGCAAAATAGCATTTTGTATACTTTTATGTCAGATAAAAATGTATTTTCTTGAAACTCAAGGTAGGTTCCACGCTAAAACATTGAATACTCACAAACATAAGAATCTACTTAAACAAGAAGATATTCAAAAATATAAAACCATGCAGTGCACACCTGTACAGATATCTTCCTTGTAAATACACACCTGTGGTAAATTGTGTGTACGTGTCCTCCTCTTAGTGTTTCCCCGCATTCGGCCACAATAGGTCAATAAAAGAAAATCACGAATTCTGATGCATAGAAATGAGCCTGATGGATGCTTGTTCCCTCAAAATTCCTCCATTCATGGAGTCCTTCAACAGTGTCAGTTAATCCATTGTGCAGCATTACACACACACACAGTGTCACCGCAGTGTTTATGTTTTTACAGCAGTCACACTGATGACTTCACAGCTTGAAATGATCAGACAGTCAGTGGTCTTTGCAAACTGGGAAATCATTACACTGTTTATTTAACAGCTGAAGTTTTGTTGTGGAGAGCTGGTTGTATTATGATCAGGACTCATATTAAGGAGATGGAGAGTGATGACAGTATGAGAGCTGGAGGCTTTTATTTGCAGACTTTGCTCATTTAAACAGATGTGCAGGTGGTGAAGATGTGGGAGTGAGTGGAAAAGGCAGAGTGTGTGTGGTAGTCTCAAGGATGATGCCAAAAAATACTTTTCAGAACATACATTCAAAGAAAACTATTGGTTGTGCAAGTCTACCTGTACACTTAAAGATGTATACTTAATATTGTTTGAAAATGTGTATTTGAAAAGGTAATGCAGAATTTAACATGCTTTACAAAACATAAGGGTACAAAATCTGAGGTAAAAGTGGTCATTTTGAGCAGCGCCATGACAACCGCTCTTTTTTCCAACACTGCGTCATAAAGGAGTCGTTGCTTGCTGCTCTGCCTGAACTGTGTGTGCAGTAGGAGGTGATAGTGAATCTGAGCCGCCTTTACTTTACTGCTGAGATTTTGACGAAAAACACAGCCATTTGTGGCGCGCATTTTCGACCAGAAGACTGTTTTCCCAGTGACTTGATGGAGTTCAGGACAAGATTTTGACTGTGTGAGACTGTGGATCAGTCAGACTCAGCCTGTTAAAAACGTCAGCTGTTCACCGCAAGTCACATTAGAAAATGTTGGACAACTTCAAAATTATTCACGATAATAGTTTTGTTAACCAAAAAACAACATGCACAGCTGTTTGTTGTAAGTTAGCACCCAGCTATGCAGGGGCTAACGTTAATGTTAGCTAGCATTAGCATTGTTAGCATATTAGAGGGCACAATCTGTAAGCTAAGTTTGTTAATATGAGAACCTTTGAGTGTAGTTACATGGCCTGGTGACTTTATTTGTACAGCTAAGACATTTATAATTTGTCTTCATGTGTAATATTAATGTTGTGTTGTCAGGTTTTGGAGATACTTCAGGCATATCAGGGACAGATGCAGCTACAGACAGTGGTTCACTACAGCAGGTAAATAGCAGGTAAAGGGAAAAAAAAGACTAAAACCGTTGTAATTCCCTGCCAAATTAAGATTCTCTTGCTGTCTGTATTTCCACAATATTTTATATATTTTTCACCAGAGACCCCGCCCACCCCGGCTACATCCTTTTTGAACTTCTGCCCTCAGGGAGGCAATAAAGGTCAACAAAAACACAAACCAACAGACTCACCAACAGACTCACAGTAATTACATAACTATATATACCCAAATACACCACCACTTGGAGTGACAATATAGGGCTCTAATCCTTACTATTTTTTATGGAACGCTTGGAAGCAGTTACGTGGATTTTTCCCAGTGACGATGCACAGACAAACACCACATTTTGTGCAGCAGATTGTTGTCTGTCCTTCTGGGCAAAGCCTGCACTTTCCCTTGTCTGTGAATGCTGGGAAGTGATCCTCTTGATCATGGCGGACATCAGCCATGGGTCTTGGGGTTCTTGGCCTTTGTATGCATCTGGTGGGAGTGTGCACATTATCCTCCCCTCCCTTGGAAGACCTTCCCTTCTTCTTTCCATTGTGGATAAGGGCATCTGCAACCTCCAGTCTGAATTTCTTCAGCTTTTTGTGCTTTTGGACACCAAGGCTTTTGGCATCTCGGCGATACAGTAGCCATCCATTGTTGATGGCTATATCGACCATCAGGCACAGGTACCACCAGTGGGATTTAGCAGGGGTACAGTACAAGGCCACCATCATGTCAGCGAGATCGACTCTTCCCATGTGGACATTGTACTGCGACACAATGTTTGGACAGGGAACAGCAACTCTTCGTCTCTCCTCTCTGGAGAAACACCTGACTTCCTTGAGAGGGCTGATTGCAGCACAGGAGCTAGCTAAGGTGACAACTTTGTTGTCAGACCATTTTATAACAGCCACCTGTGCCTCATTATCCACCCTGTAGTCATAGCTGCCCCTTCCTTGCCTCAGCAGAGCACGGTCATCCTCAAGTATGCATCCTTTAAGCCTGTTCTTGCGGATGGTTCCCAGACTTCGCAAATCAAGGGACTCCTTCAGATGCACAATGAGTGGGAGGGAGGTGAAAAAATTGTCAAAGTAGACAACACACTCTGATGGGTTCCTGATGGTCTTGCAGAGTTGAATGACAACATTGGCTCCAACTCCAAGTTCTTTGACTGGACCCTGGCCTGTGCCAAATGTGCTCTTTCCGGTGTATGTCAGAAAGTCATACACTATCCCAGAAACGCCTGCTCGAACAAAGATCTTGAAGCCCCAATGGTGAGGTTTGCTTGGGAGATACTGTCGGAGAGACCCAGCCTTTGTTCCCTTGTAAGGGACCATCATTTGATCAATTGAGAACTTGTTTTCACTCTCAATTTCCAGACACTTCTTTCTGATGTGCTCCAGCACTGGTGTCACTTTGCAGAGCCGATCTTGGGTTGGGTCTGATGTCTCATTGTCTTGAAAGTGGATAGCCCTAATCTGGCAACGTATCTCAGGGGATACGTACATTTCAAAAGCTGCTAGCTAACACCACAAACACAGTTGTAACATTTTTTCTTCATCAGAATGTTTAGACAAGTGTCCTAATTAATTTTAGGAATTTCTATTGATTTTTTGAAAATAAGTATGAATGATATATGATTACTTACCGGCAAGGAAGCAGGTTCTCCATCACTGGCGGCCATGATGTTTTCTGACCAGGCTGACGAAACGATACAAGATAGCCTTGACCTTATCAAGTGATCTACATGCTAATACCAGACAGGACTTTTGATAAATGCTAACTTGATTGATGAAAACCTCCCAGTACACCCCCTACAGGATGTTAAAGAGTGTGTATCTCCTGGTGCACGTTGCCTGTTTAAGGGTTTTAAGGAAGCCATTTCTGAATCAAGTGGTCGTTCAACCCAAAACTATCGCCAATGGAGAATTTATCGTTTTTAAAGTTGGTTGAACGGCAATGGACTAATGGACTGTGCTTAAGTAGCACCTTCGATATGCACATGGGCATTTAGTTTAATGTTTGACACAGTTAATGTTTGTTCATTAAGAGTAATGTAAAGTTTTAATGTTACAAACATGCGGTATAGCATTTAGAAGTGTGGTAATTGTTCTGTGTTGTTGCATTATTAGAACTATTAGGCACCTACGTTACGTAGCCATATGCACGTCCATGTGTTTTATATTGAGTTCCTAATTAAGGACTACTGGAATATGGAACTTTATGTTTTGAATGATTATTATTATTTGCTCTATTATCAGCAGTTTCACCTCTGGTGATGTATCACAGTACCTTTTTATTCAAAGGCGTGCACCTGTCGCATTAAGAATTTTGGCCTAGCTTGGGGTCAGAGTCGCCTGTGAGAGGCAGGAGTCTCACAGTTTTCTGACTGTGTGAGGAGGATTCTGTGTTGTGCCATGGAACATATGCCAATGGACTTCTTTATTGAACAACAATTTATGTTAGCATTTTTGTTTTTATTAATTTTTGTAAAAAATAAATCTACAAAAATGCATCACTGAGAATAAACTTTCTTATGTTTTGATATGCGATAGATTTTTTTGGGGGGGTAACCTATACCCACTAAAAGTGTTCAGCAAAAACTTAACGATGAAAACTCACAAAAACTGGCAAGTGGGGCACCATAAACGCAAAATTGCCAATTCATACATCCATTCATAGTTTACTTGGATCCCGTTCTTGCTATTCAAATTTATTTTCTGGATATATTTTTACAATTCATAGTATGTTTAACAAACTAATATGCCCTATTGGAATGAAAATCAGAGCATTAGGTCTGGTAGGAAAAATAAAAGACTGAAACAGACTTTAACCAGCGACATTAGATTTTCTCATTGTACAACCTTCAGTATTTTAGGTAGACAAAGTCATCATTAGAGGTAGTTCAAAAAGATTAATACATTTCTTTCCAATGTATATGATGTCTGTACAGTGTTGTTAACTGAACTTTTACCAATGTATGAACCAGGGAACTGGCAGGAAAATGTGTTAAAGATAAGAATATACCTCATGCAGAATCTTCTCCAGCTTATTCTGCAGCTCCACAATGAAATGGGAAGTGATAAGACCACTCAGGATTGGGCCCAGGTGGCCTCAGGTGGGTTACTGTGAAGGTATTCTGCCATTGAGTCTATTACGAAAGAATCCTGAGACTGAACAAGGATAGGAAAGAAAATTTAATATGGATGAATATAACAGACAATCAAGTGGACATTTTTAAGTGTTTATGAAGTATAAATAGTACATATGTACAGTTGGTGAGGTAATAAGTTGTAAATTAGTGGTAAATCTTTTCTTTAGAATGTATTATAAAAGAACTGAATGTATTACATGTCTCAAAAACACACTGTTGAGATGAAATTAATACTTATTTGGTGACTGGTGACTGACACGCTGATTGCTGAGTTCTCAGGATGAATTGTCTTTTTGAAGGAGAACCACAGCAATGCAAGTTGTTAATAGCAAACACTCTGGAAATTCAGGTTTTTACTGCACTACGCTAAAAGGAAAAAGTGGATTTTGTCTCTGTCAGACGTCACTGAATCTCTTCAGAAAGGTATTGATCGAGTGTAAAAGGAAGTCTCTCTTTCCTCTGTATTTGTATGCTTTCAAGTTTTTACATTCTATATTCTCTTTTGTGACAAAAACAGAATACCATCATAAAAAGCACATTCTAATTCCATAACAAGAAGAAGATAAAAGTCCATAAATATATCTACAGCATTTTGTCCCCAATTACTCCATAAAAGTAGCAATGCTACACTGCAAACTACTAACATCTTAATTCTATATTCTAGTATAGATAAGCATGTACAAAATGTAGTTATTCGATGCAACAGAATGACTCCTGTCAGTTATATCGCAGTATATATTAGAATTATGTTTAGCTGTTGAGAATTAACTGATCACATGTAAAGTCTTAATCTGTAAAACTAAGCAACTGTAACTGTAAATGTAGTGGTGTATCCAAAAGCACAATGTGGAAGTACTGATGCTCATGTGACCAAATACTAATTTGTGCTCATGTACACAAAAAGTAGATGTGGAAACAAATTCCACCACTCAGGCCATCATGAGTGGAGGAACAGAATTAATTTCAAGAAAAAGCCTCAAAACACTGGTTGGTGCAGCCATGAACTTTAATTTCCAGTATCTCAGACATATAATCTTAAAGTCCATCTATCCCCAGTGTGCACGTCATACATGGCTTCTAGTGGCATCTAACACTCACAATCTAAAGAAGCAGTAAAACATTGTATTGCTTTTGTCTGTGCTTAACATAGGTTCTACTGAAAAGCATCGTAAGTAATGTTTATCCAAAATTAGACATATGTTCTGAGAACTACAGACTTCGGCATAGCAACTTTAAAACCATCTGAATGAGGTGTTTGGACACATTTGGACAACAAAACAGCAAAATTGACTGTGTATGATGTTCAGTGATTTTAATTAGCATAATACCAATCCTGAGTTTTCTGAAGTCACCTTTACAGAGGAGAAACAATGCATTTCTCTCTTATAAGTTCCCAAACTGACATTTCTATTATCCTCAAACATGTTAAATAAACATCTAACTGAAAACCAAATCTTTACTCAGTTTTACATCATTTTCCAACAAAGTGCCTTATCTTACCATATCCTCCAAATAAATTAACAAAGAAATTCAAAACGCATACATATTAACAAAAGTGTCACATATACTAATTTTACTTGACATTTCACATAAGTGAATTTTTTTTTTCATCCACTCACATTAAGCAGTGAAAATGAAACAAACAAACAAACAGTCATAGAATTAGAGTCATCCAAGTCACACAGGATATTGATTTGCACTTATGCTTCCCTTCGGCCAATCATAGTCCTCAGCTTTCAGGAGGCGTGCCGTTGCTCAGGCATGGCTGACTGGCAGTTGTGTCAGTGAATGAGATATGAGCGGCTGAAGCAAAAGCGGGTCTGGAGTTTGGACTAGGAAACAAAATGAAAAGAGATTTATGTACAACAATAAAAACTTTTTCAGACACACACTTAATAAAGCAATGATTTATTTACTGTAGTGAAAAGTATCAGCTGAGTTTTACCTGGCAGTCACACACACTACACAGACCTTTGAGATGATACATAGTATTCGCACTGACATTTGAAGGTGAGGTGTTTTTTCTCTATTGTACAAATCTTGTTCAGTATAGAGGTATTTCTTACCATCCATATAAGTCAGTGTAGTGAGGAGGGGTGCATCTGGGGAAATATAGGTCGTGTATTGTAGATCTTCCATCAGAGGTGGCGTCAGCGGACCAGGAGCAAGTGATGTCATAGTTGAGGAAGGATGATTGGGGCTGATATACTTTTTCTGACGCGCTCGACAGTTCTGAAACCAAACCTGGTTGGAGGGAGAATTTATTGTGAATTTATCTGAAAAATAATATTTCTAATTGGCCGAGCATATTCATTTACATTTTCAGAGCCCTGACAACCTTAATTATGGTCTTTTACTTCAGAGATTATTTACCAGACTTTACCTCGAGAACTGCAGCTTCAGTGTCTCATTGTTTCTCCATTGGGAGAACTTCTCCTGACCTCACTGTTCCTGTTCACTAAAGCACTCGAGGCACAAACAGTTGTTTTACCTGAATAACTCTGCGGCTGAGACCAGTCCTCTCTGCCAGTTTCTGGAGAGTCTGGGCATCTGGGTTGTTATCTTTAGCAAACTGAGTCTGCATTACCTACGCATACAGAAACAATGGAGAAAGACTTTTAAAAACATGTTTTTAGTAGATTATGATAATGTTATCAAAGAGTTCAAAAGAGACCACATCAAGAGTGCTCAGCCTGTATTCAGACACAAAGAGTTACCTGCCACTGAACTACATGGCACAGAAACATCACATCAGGTGACTGAACGCCATACGCTTAGACATTTGTTATGGTTAGCGTCGTATTTATTTTCAGCAGAGTCTTGACAGCTTCTGGTCATCTGACAAAGTCAAACATTTACTCTCATTTTACCTGGTAACAGTTTTTTTTAAATAGATATATATTCATGGGATGAGATGAACACATTTTATATACTGAGGTCCAGTCATACCTTCCATTATACTTTAGCAGAAAAGCACAACAAAGAGCACTTTTGTGGAAGCCAATCAAAGTGTTGACAGTATGAAGGAAAAATGAGACATGAGCACAGACTGGCTGACAGTACCTGTAACTGGTCAACAGTGAAGCTGGTCCTGGCCCTCTTAGCGGGTCTGGGCACAGTGCTGGACTCATCTTTATCTGCCACCTCTTCCTCTACCTTTGATTGCTCTTTCAGACAACACATAGGACATGTTACAAGGACCATTTTACAGTTTGATCCTGTTTCGTATGAGCTTCCCCTGTGGGCATCTTGTGTTTCAGTGTTATCCATCCATTTTTCCTTTCATCAGCATACTCACCATTGTCCTTAGCATGTTTGATATTCTCCATCATAATGTCATAATGTGGCCGGCAAAAGACCCTGTTCTCTAATAGTCCACATTCTTCCCCAGTGGACAGCTGGCGTTTACATGAAGCACAAGAGAAACAGGCCAGGTGGAAGGTGCTGCCTCGTGCCCGACGCACCCAGTCACTAGAATGGATGTTACGGCCACAACGCGCACAGCGGGTCCCATACCTCCTGAAGAACGTGTGAAACAGAAGGAGGGGTGAATTGCGAGGAGGAAAAGTCTCTGCAGTTTAGTTGAGGCCCTTCTCCATCACTCCCAGACCTCATAATATGCCTAACATTACATACAATGTACTTAAATATTTTTTATTCAGTCCTGTAATCTGCAGTTCCCAAGCAAGCATTTCACCTGGCCCAGGACTTCATATCTGTGACCAACATGACACTCTTATTCTCATACTTTATAAATGTGAATTTCTTTAGAATTTAGCCTGCTTACTTCTAAAGATCCAATTACTTAAAATGAGTTTGAGAATAAAGAATGGGAGCTCTATAATATATTGTAATGGTCCCATCACTATTCATTTATTTATTTTCACACTCCCACACAAGAAATTTGTGTGTGTGTGTGTGTGTGTGTGTGTGTATGTGTGTGTGTGTGTGCTGTGCCACTTGAGTTTAGTCTTTAGAAGCCTCTCAGTAAAAGGTGTTCTCAGTCTGCAGCTGTTTTTTCCTTACTAGTCTAATTGTTATCTGTTAGTATAAAATAAAAGCAAAACATGAAAATGAAAGACAAAAAAAAGTTAAAAAAAAAAATAAGTCAACCCCACTTTATTACCCTCAAACTGTTAAGGTACTGATTTCTCTTAAGTGCGCAGACTAACAGACTTTTGAGAGAATTTAAAAAACAAAACAAGAGACAAGGCTACACGATGAGGCAGAATAATTCTATATCCTGTTATTTCCTTCTTGAGCTCTAACATTTCATGGTGCCATTGACATTCAGTTTTCTGAATGAATTTCTTTTGGGAATGTATCATGGGTCCATAATACATTAAAGAAATACCAGCATCACATTAAACACGTGAAGTCTGTCATTTAGTGATCTTGTCAAACAGGAAGCACAGCTGCAGTTTTTATGTTCTCTGATTAAAAGAACACAACCTGAATATTTTCCTTCCTTTCCCCTCGTTTCTCATGCAAAACATATCTGTCATATACCAAGCTTCCCCCTGTTATTCTTCCCATTTCTCAAATACAGACTACATGAAATGATTTTTTTGGCTTGGTTTTCTTTCCTTATACATTTTCTTCCCCACCAAAGAGTGGGGTTTTTTTTTATATCATTTATTGAAGAAAGCCACTTAAGATAAAATATGTTATCTCTAACTTACCTGAAGTAGTCGAGCTTGCAGAAAACTTGTTTATCCTTGATGTAGCAGCTGACGTGGCGCCCCAGCGACGTCTTACACACACTGCAGGAGAGGCAGCGAACATGCCAGCAGAAGTTGTTCACCTGAGGTGGGAAACAGACAACTTTTAACCCGAAAGCGCCATTTTACACACCCATAAAAAAGGTACATTTAACACCATAACACCATAACTGACAGCAACAGATATTCTAGAAAATGCTTTTTTTTTTTTAATTTGACTGGAAATAAGTAGTTAGAATTTAGATTCAGCATGTTTGTACGAGCTGTTATGATTGGTAGAATAAATATTATGGTTGAAACACTTCTACCTTAACAAAAATAAATGTAAATAAAAATAATATAAATATAATATTATAAATAATAACATTTATTATTATTTACTTATTAATAAAAATATCACATATCACAAACCAACAATAACAAAAAAACTATTTGCCTGCAGCTGGTCAGAGAGGACTTACTGTGCAGTGCAAAATGCATGACGGGAACTGAAGCGTAATTAATAAAATAAAAAACCCTGTAATTTAACATGTGGTGGGACAGTGAGGTTTCCCTCTCAGACACAGACTGACCTTGAGCAGGTAGCGGTCCACGATGTCCAGGCCGCAGGAGCTGCACACGGCCTGCAGCTGCAGGGGGGCCGCGGAGGAGGCCGAGGACAGCGAGGACGGAGAGTAGCAGTCCTCCTCCAGGAGGTCGTCAGGCCCGGAGGAGGCCTGTGAGGAGCGACACTGTATCAGCAGGCTGTCTGAACTGTGACGTGACTTCAACTGTGGGAACTGTGTGTTTAGCTCGGGGCTGCTGTCAGGGCGCAGAGGTCGTTCGGGAGAGTAAAACGCGCATTGTGTCACGTTAACGTGTATTTGAAAACACCTACTGTGTCCGCACCGTGGCCCTGCTGCTCACACACACCGCGCTCCGACATGCTGCCTCAGTCCGGACCGAGCACCCATCTGCCCCCCTCATATCCCCATGGCAACCACGGCCACTCGCGCGCACGCCAATGAACGCCCCGCTGAGCGACCGTGTGTGTGTGTGTATATGTGTGTGTGCACGCAGACTGTTACTTCATAATGACTAATAGAAATGTATCCACTTAAAGAAATCAGGCGGGCCGCGTGCACAGCTGCACGTCACTCCCACTAATTGTGTGGAGCCCCGCACGTGCAGCTGATAAGGAGCCATCAGGTGAGCCTCACCTGGCTGCTTCCGGGGTGCTCCCCACCCGCTCAGAGACTCTGAGCAGCACGTAGATGTTCATGTAAAATTAATGTTGGGATTGGGGTTAATTCATTTCATTTAAAATTCAATAAAATCAGTGTCATGAACGGCTCCCGTGTAATTACGATCATTTGCATTACACAGACACGCTGCTGTCTGGATGTTGGTGGATGATCCATCTATCTATCTATCTATCTATCTAACGGTTTAATAAGAAAGGCCACGACGAATTACACTTTGATGTTTGGCCTCTTATTAAAAGAGAGCTGTATATAATCCTAAAACACTGAAGTAATAAAGTAATGATTGGTCCCGTGACTCCTCGTTGCTCCCTCTGATGTGCCTCTGTGTTTCTTTATCTCCTGTATTTATATATACATAAATTTTATATATATATATATATATATATATATATATATATATATACTGTCTGTATTGTCAGTATTCCTCAGAGTTTGCCGGTGAATCCAGTCATTTTTGCAGGCTCTTGTTGGTTCAGGCCTTCATGGTGGGATGATGTTTCTTGTGTTATAATATGTGCTCATGATGCGCATGTTGACCTGTTTGTTAGCAGAAAATACTGCAACAATATCAGGCTGTCAGAGCTGATATTTCACATATAAATATATATATTTAAAAAATACAAACATCCTGCATAAAAGGTGAATTTAGCGCTGATTTCATCTGAATGATAAAATCTGTGTGAAGTTAACTGTGCTCCAACCTCGGCGACACAGAAACGTTTTCTCAAACTGTAAAAAGGATTCAGGTCGGTGAAGAACAAATCCTTATTAGTTCAGACAGTAATGAAACTAAAGATACAAAGTTCTTACTCACCGCGCTGGTGGAGGCAGAGGTGAACATTGTCACAGAGCATCAGCCGCCTCGGTGTGTGTGTGAGACAGAGCCCGGTGTGTGTGAGCCCGGTGTGTGTGAGCATGGAGTGTGTGTGTATGTGTGTGAGAGCCCGGTGTGTGTGTGTGTGTGTGTGTGTGTGCGTGTGAGCCCGGTGTGTGTGTGAGAGAACCCGGTGTGTGTGAGCCCGGTGTGTGTGTGTGTGTGTGTGTGGGTTCCCGCTGGTAGTCCTCTGTGCTCGGCTCCCTGCTCTCTTCAGGACTTGGTCCTCTCACCTTCTTGTTGTCATTTTAAGCAGGACAGCACCTCCCCCTGAGAGACCCGGACCGCCCTGCTTCATCAGACCAGGACCAGCTCCATGTGAGGATCACATCCTCTTATTCATGCTTCCTCTCCACTGCTGGAGACTGAAATGTTGATTGAAGTAGTGAAAAACAGATTAGTTTGAACATTTTTTTATTGATTTATATTGATATTGATATATTGAATTTACTTCAAGGATCAGAAATTAGAAAACAGTCAGTAAATATTAAATAAAGTAACAGGATTTTGTTTTTACTGTTATATTCTGCAGCGCTTTGATACAGTCAAACCTTTAAAAGCGTCATCATTCAAAGAGATTTTCCTGTGAGAGACATTTCGATTCACCCAGCCCAGTCTGACATTATCAGTATTCTTCATCTTTTCCTTTGTTGCCATCAGGGACATTATGAACACAGCGCAGGTCGAGTTTGGGCCCACATTATATTTGTTTAGACATCCACACCGTCTGACCAGCAGCGCTCTCAGGCAGCTCACCAACACAGCCAAACTCACTGTCTCTGTTCCCAAAGCAGCTCAGAGTACACTGCTGCAGCGCAGGGGTCAGTCAGCTGAGCGCGAACGTCTGGAGTTAACTATGCATCTACAGAAATACAGAAAGAGCTCGGCTATAATACATATTGTATAAATTCTGTACTGCATACTGTTTTACCTTTTTCAGCTTCAAGAGCCATTTTCTAATCCAGCAACCATGCAGGGGGGGTCTGGCAGTGCCAAGTGGCCCTCCCTCCTCAGAACTCAGCCATTTCTTTTATTTCTACAGGCCGCCTCCTCTTCCATGATTACCTTGTCAGGCTTTAAGTGAAGATGATGGCTAACCAAAGGCGGGCCAAGTGAAAACATTCTCAGAGGGCACTTTGTGAAATGCGAGGTCAGAGTCGGGGTCAAGAACCCCTTTGGGTCTTATCTGTACGTAGACCTGTGCAACTCGATGCCTCGGTCCCCCCGCCATCGACACCAGGTCTCTAAGACAGAATTTAATAGCATGGACGTGTAGCACAGAGTGTGTTTAACCTCCAGCGGAAAGTGTAAACAGGTTTTATTTTTAAAACTAATCTACATGAATCAGGGACACAAGAGAAACTGCTGAAAAAAAATACATTCTGATCGTACATTTCGAGGTCTATATGTGTTGTAGATGTGTATTGCTTGATTCATATTTTTGAATTAAAGATTCTGGTTAACAGTTTCTTAGTTTTTGACACTATACCCAAAATATAATAATTCAATTGTGCAAGATACTCAAACACTTCTGTGAAGTTTAGAGATTTATTTTTATTTTTACTGTAACTTTAAAAAAAATCGTAATTTCTTTTCTCTTAAGCTTGAACAAGAAAAAAACATTTTTGACCATATTTGTTATCCTCCCTTTTTGTGGTACAAGAATAATATACTCTAAAAAGCACAGGGACATTTCAGTCAAGCAATTTGCTGTCAATCCTCTCAGGTAAAGCAGTGTGAGCTTTAAAAAACTTTATGTGATTAGTCATGTAATTTAAAGAGGCCATAGAATGAAAGGGACATGCAACAAAAACAGAAAGAGTTTGATTACAAGACTATGTTTGATTCAAACTACAGACATGAGCAGCCCTGATCAACTCAGTCTGAGCTACACTCCGTGCTTTTCTTACTTTCATGTGTGCTCACTGAGCAGTTGTTCTTCAAGTTTCCTCTAGTCCGTTAAATCTGTGCTCAGCCACTGTAGATGAAAATATCATAGATGTGTGCTTATATATTTTTTCCGGGGGAGAATCTAGCTCACTCTGGATGTAAGAAAAGGTAATATGGAAGCTTTATTTTGCACTGTTGAATTACTGTTTTAGACTATATATTAATACATATATGTATACAAATGTCAAGTAAAAACACACAAAAAAAATAAAACTATATGTTTCATGAATAAGTTAAACAACCAGTCAAATCTGGACTAGAATAAAATCCCTCCCTTGTCTTGCTTGTCTCTCACCTGCTGCAGACCTCTCCTCTGCTCCCTAATCCAGGCCTCTTCACAGGGAAGGAGGATTTGGGACAACAGACAGCATCTGCTGATTGATTCAAATGCAGAGTGCTGAGTGTGGTTCGAGTGTGGTGAGGGCAGCCGACATATTCACCCTGTGGGTGTTTAACATCATAGCACCAAGGCTTGATGTTGTTAGGATGCTTTACTTTTTATTTTGGCCGTAGGTACTTCTTCAGACAACCATCACTGTACAGTTGTCTGTTCTATAAACTGGTCAGAGCAACTACACTTGATTGACAGCTGGGAAATAAACATGGTTGCTAAAATGATGAATCATCTTGGACTTATTGTCCCACACATAATAAATACACAAGACAGAGGAAATTATGTGGTTGTCTTAATGCTCATTTGTTCAGAAACCTCCGCAGACTTAAGAAGGTCTGAGAGCTCTGGCCACCACACTCTGCAGACACCTGCTCCTTCACGAGAAGGGGCTGGATAATTTAGCTTTTAGTGTAAGTACTGGTCAAGCAGTCATTCACAAAGAGGATTAATTCTCTTCAAACTGCGTCTGCCTAAAAGTGTCCGATGTATAAGCGGAAAAATTAGTTTAACGTGAAGTTATGGAAGATTTTTAGTTTGATGAAACTGAAAAAAACTTGTTAAATTAGTTTAGCTGAGCAAAACTGAACATTACAGAACAACTTTGCTGTAAGTGATATAATAATGCAATAATGCCAATATTAAGACATTTTTTCATTGGCTGGCTTGATACACTCATCTGTCTAAAGAGAAATACTGTAAAGATCAAGTGCTATCTAGTACTAAAAGGTCAGTGGCCTTTTCTATCCTCTGAACTACCCACAGAGTTTATCATCATGACGTCAGAGTTCGTGAGCGGTGGCAATGTTTGTCAGTGGGCTTGGTTTCCCTCCTCAGCCAAAAACATCCCAGCATCCTACAAACACACACTTGTTTTTGGTTTAAAGCAGCAGTTGCTTTTGGTTTGGCCGTGACATGTCGTGCTTATCTCACTGTGTCACGGTACGGGTGTGTCACCACACATGAATCTGTGTGTGTGTGTGTGTGCAAGTGCATCTGAGATTACTTAGTTTGATGTCAGGGGGAGTCACTGGTGAAAGATTGGATGTGACTGTGTGCAGTATCTGTGCAGGGTGTGTGTGAGAGGGGGCCTACTCCCCTTGCCAACTGCCATGTTTCCATTGGTTACCTGAGCCTGACAGGAAGTGTTTAGTTGTGACAGGTATGCATGTATGGAGATGGTGGTCCCTTCAGTCAGTACACTGGAAACCACACAGAAGGTTACAATTAGGGAGGTCTGTATGTGTGTGTGTGTGTGTGTGTGTGTGTGTGTGTGTGTGCGTTGGGGGGTTGAGGGGGGTCAGAGGGTCAGTGAGCATTTGCATATGTGCAGTATGTTACCAGATAACAGCGTTTATTGAAATTTAAGTCATTTTCCAGCACATCTATAACACAGTAGCTGTTGGTACTGACCTTCATGACTAAGGGAAAATACCTAAAACGTATTACTTAATATACTGGTTCCTGTCATTAATTTCATTAAAATGGCAAGAGGTTTCTCTGATGATCATCTTCAGAATCAAAACACAGCTGAGGTAACTCTGAACTCAGCAGCTTGTGTTACCCGCTGCCATTAACACAGATTCCTCACTTCAATGCTGAACCAAGTCAGCTGGTTGGTCTGTGCAGCCTTACTGAGTGAAAGAATTACACGACATATAATACAAATTTCATTGTCAGTATTGTCATATTATCATTGTCATAAAATAAAAGCATATTTAAACAAAAAGATGTCATGTGAAATGTAATGATGATTTCTAAAAATTTCTTGATTTTTCATATGTATATGTAAATATATACAATGTATGTATTTTACATAATAATTACGTGCATATATTATATTTATATTTAAATCTCTGTACACACACATACACACATATAATTATTATTTCAATTACATACAAGTATTTATTTTAAGTATTTGAAGCTTTGGGGCTTCACCACGTAAGAGCCCTAAAGCTACAGAATAAATTAATAGAAACCTTTACAAAGAGATACACACATAAAATAATCAGTGTCTCTCAGCCAACAGGGCCAAACATCACAACCACAAAACTATAATCTTACACACAAATGCTGATGAAAGAACAAAGTGGGCAAACAAACCAACATTAGGCATAACTGACCAACATATTTTGCAGATGTTTTCAAAAACAAACATTTATAAACCAAAAAGCCGTAAAGATAACTTGCATGAACTGAGACACATCTGAGACACACTTTAGGCAGCGTTTCAGAAGTTGTAAGCTTGTATTATTTCACCATGCAGTTATATAAAGAAAGACATAAACAATCACATCCTGTTTCAGTCCCGCCCCTCCCTGAAACTGACATCAGGGAGCTTCATGAATCTTCATATCAGAGTTCAGTGTGGTTCATCGTGATGCAAAGCAACAGACACAGTCAGTTTGCGAACAGAGGTGGATACGTCCTGTCCCTTCTTCAGGATGGATGAGGTTAATCTTGGCGTCACTGTACTTTTAATCTGTATTCAACCATGACCAAAGTCTGGTCATGTGAGCCTGCTTTAGATTTTGACATGAACTTTGGGAATCATAAGAAATGATTTTCCTTTTCTGATCACACAAACTGGTTATGAAGTAGGTCTGGACTGGCACTGTGACAGACTATCACCCAACCGGCCACTGAGGTAGTGTTTGTGTGTGTTTGGTTGTGTGTGTGTGTGTGTGTGTGTGTGTGTGTGTGTGTGTGTGTGTGAAGGTGCTTGTACATGGTAATGCCTCTCTCTTTCTGTTCTCCCCATCATCTCCAGCTCCTCTTTCATCTCAGCTACAGTACCCGATCACCAAGACAACCAAAACAAACAGCGGGATTCTGGGTACCGTATCGCCGTAACAACAAAGGATTCAGAGTTTGGGCCGGGTGGAACCGGAGGAGTGCCACATCTGGGTCTCATTAGCATCACAGGCCAATGACAGATGACTTGAATTCTGCCCGGCGACACGACGTTGGGCTGGATGGCGGTCCACTCTGACAGACAGGGAAATGACATCATCAGGGGAAATTGATGTTTTTTGGGCTTCAGGGAGCCATTTGTGGAGCTGGACAGATGTAATCTGGCTGAGTTTTATTAAGATTGTCATTAACAGATACAGTAGTAACAGTCATCCTGTGGTCCCAAACCATCTTATTAAGGTCATTAAAGGTGTAGTCTGCAATTCTAATCCAATGCATTTTTTTGTCAAATTCAGTAAAAACTAAATCTCCTCACAGTCCTCCAGCTGGTCCTTGTGTGTGTGTGTGTGTGCGCTGAGAAACAGGCCAGTTCATTCACAGCTCTGCCTCTGTCAAAGGACCAAGACAACAACCTGTCCTCATTCCCAGGTGGGCAAGTGAGTTGTTAGTGGCAGAATTAGGAGACCTTTGAATATACTGGTAACCACTGTTTGTCCAATGCTATTTTAATACCTGCATGCTTGTGAGCTTCCACTCATGAAAATCTAAATGTAGCTGAGATATTATCACTCTCTGTTGGGTTTTCTTTACCCGTCATGAGCAGTCAGAGCTCACTGGATCTGTGTTTCACTGCATTTTTCAAAGCTCCCTCAGTACTCCAAAGGAAACAGTGTTTTCTCCTCAGAGGCCAGCTATCGTGCAAGTGCTCCACTGAGATTACTGTGGTCAGTCCAAGACTCTGGACTTCAGTGGTTTTATTGCAATACAAATGTTCTATACACACTCTTTGATGTAAGCTTTTAACTACTCACATCCTGAATTATGGATACCGCTGTCATTTCTCTGATACAGATTAAATAACTGAGATTTGATTATTTTCACAGTATCCACAAATAAGACATTAAGCCCACAAGCTGAAGGTTTTGCAGTTAAAACATCCACACAGTGATAAATATTTCACACAGAAAATGAGACACAAGCAAAACACATAGAGGACATATATAGAGGACAGACAGCAGTCTGTGGGCAAATTTACCGATGGAAAGAAACATTAACTCAAGTACAATTTCAGTTTGTTTGTATCTATTCAAGTTATTACAATTTATTTTTGAATTATTCTTAATTTGAATTCCAATTCAAAGAATCTTAAAGATCTCTGTTTCGGTCTCTTTGGTGGAACTTATAGAAAGAAGTCCCACCAGAGTGTTTTTGGACCTCAGGTGACACAGCTGTCTCCATTTGTTGTTTTCAGACTCAACGGTTAAAGAACCATTAATCACCTGTAGACTAACCCCAAAACACTGGTCCTGAATTTAGGTAGATTCTGGCTTTGGCAAAGCAACACCAATAACTTGTTTTTCCTTGTTGATGGTCACTTTGTTTTCCACTTTTTGACATCATTTAAATGTTAAGTTGTTTTTTTGTTTTCTCTGCATTTTTAATTTGTCTTTATTCACAGATCATTCCTCTCTTTGGCCATAATAAAGTTTACTCCCCACTCTTGCAGAGACTGAAAAAAATAGCAAGCTGCTTCACACCCAGGTGAGCTGAAGAGCGAGTCTGTGTGATCTTCTCTCACAGACCAACGCCTGCGATATGACTCTTCATGGGAATGTCAGACCAGATAGATCCAGTTTGTAACATCTTGCAAATGTAAGACGTTTTCTTTAGTAGCACAAAGGGTGATTCACAGTTGTGTAAGATCAATTGGTAATATGGCCGTTCAGTTTGTGGTTGTTGTTGCAGTGCTGATTTCCTGTAAAACACACACTTTGTGTTGTGTACTGTACACACTGTCTTTATATCAGGAGTGAAAATCAACAGAAATGTCAGTCTTGGTGTTTTAGAGCTCATGTATCCTTAGACTGTATAAAGACGGGCAATCTGCTAATTGTAATCAGACTATGTGCTGACTGAAAGGAAGTTTTCTCTCTTTTTATTCACTTCTGTGCTGTTTCTGTCTCCTGTTGTTCTGTTCAGTCTTTCCTGGAATAAAGTCTTTCTCTTTGTGTCTCTCTCTGTCTCTAGCTCTTCCCTTCCTCTTGAATGAGCACTACCATCACCACCAGCATACAGTGAAGATCGTTACAAACATCAACATGCACAGTCTGGCAGCACTGTGCTTTTAAGCAGTTTCACTGAAAAGCCAAACCACCAATGCACTCTGTAACCTTTACTGTGTCTCCTCATTCCTGAGAAAGAGTCATCAACAATGTGCGTGCAAAAGCAACTAAATCAAAGAGCGATACAGAATGTGAAGTCAAGCCAAATAAATTGAATTGAAACAGCCCAATCACATATTTACCTCAAGGTTTTAATAGTCCATACAACACACACAGCTCTTTGTCTTTAGAGCGTCCACTCAGAAAAGGAAGAGAAAGAGAAAAAAACAAAACTGTAGATGGGATTGTAAACATAAATAAAACCTCACTCTCAACTACACAAATAAGAACCTGATAAAAGAAAATCAGGAGAGATGAGTTTAAAGTTTGGATATAAAGAGCCACCATCTATTGCCCATCTGTCCCTTCCAGGGAGAGGGATCATCTGTGGTTTTTTTTCCCCAGATAGTTTTTCCAGACCTGGTCCAAGGGTCTAAGGACAGAGGGCATCACAGCTGTACAGATTGCCCTCTGAGGCAAACAATAATTGTGATTTTGGCCTGTAAATAAATACATTTTTGATGTGATATTGTTCATACTGCGCACCCACACAATGCTACCCTACCTGGTGATGCAGTGTTTCTTGAAGTTCTCATCTGAGGAGAGAGTCACAACAGTGATGCACTCTTCTGTGTGAACAGCGTTTTGTCAGTCTTCAGCCTCTCAGCAAACACAACAGAAGGGCTGACTGAAGTTCCTGAGAGAGTGTATGAACATTACAGCATTTAGCCAGTCCCAGGATTTACCTGCTGGCCATAATCCTCACTGATTCCAGACTTTTTTCCTCTATTCTAGGGTACTGATTCCCATGGTCCGACAGACTGAAGGTGACCCTTGAAAACTGCTTATATTAATCATTTTGAAATCATATGGGGCCAAACACAGCCTGTGCACAGGGCACAGAAGCAGTTCCTTCTGGTTAAAACACTTTCACACATCACCCATTGTTCATGTGCCCCATTCTGAGACCTCTGAGTCTGAGATAATCCATAATTTCCCCTCTTAATCACACTCACACACCAATAAAACATGACAGCAAAATAAATTTTATGTCAGGGTGGAAGAGGATTTTTTATGGCAAATGTGTCTCAAGCTATTCGAAAAACCCTTTTTTGTTCAAATTAAACAGACAAGTTTTCCTCAAAGTTCCTTCCAGATAAGTCTTACAGTACAGCGGTGCTGAGTGCTGAAGCAACAGCTTCAAAGCTCTGTCTGTCAATCGGCTGGCTAACACAGCGAAAAATCAGCCTCCAAACTCACTGAAAGCCCGTTGCTGGTGTTGATAGACCGCTTTCATCCCGTTTCTGTATTCTTCTGCTGGCACTAGCAGATACGTTACAATACATCTGATAGCTAAGGGCAGAAATTCCACCATCTGTGTGTATTGGCTGGCATGTTTGATACCCATCAAGATACTTCCTACCTCTGTCACTCTTGTGTTATGAAACATAGTGTGTACTTAAAAAAAAAAGCCATAGAAAGTATTTGACCTTAAGTATGTTAATATGTAACACTGAGGCTTTCTGAGCATTTGAAGACATACAGTAATGGCAAATAAATCCTCACACCTTGGTCTAGTTAATATTTGGAACTTGGTACTTTGGTACTTTCATTATCACATTCTCATGTGTGCTACCTCCACCTGTCGCCTTTAAAGTACATAAAGAACATTCATTTGCACAGCCTGTAAATATACCTACCTTTTATTTATATTTTGCCCTTCATTGCCTTTTTACACACCCAGCACATACAGAGCAACATTGGCATTTTGGAGTCCTGTCTGTGTCCATGATGTGTCCCAACATGCACTGGGCAAGGGGGGCAACATGGATTGGTCGCCAGTCAATGACATTGCTGAAACATAGAGACAGACGACAACACACACTCACATTCACACCTATGGGCAGTTTCACCAATTAACTTAAGGTGCATGTCTTTGGATTGTGGGAGGAAGCCAGAGTACCTGGAAAAACACACACAGGCACAGAGAGAAGATGCAGACTCCACACAAACCCTCCATGCCACTCTTCTAGCCACTATGCCACCCACAGTTCAGTAATATATAGTTTAATGTCTTTTTACATGTGTTGTTGCATCGATTTCCTGTATGACATATTTAGAAGCAGTTCTTAAAATGTATTTTACATGTGATTTAAAGATGATGAGGAGAGTGATAGATAGTGATTTGTTCTCTGTCAGTTTCGCAGGTTCCTCACTGGTTCTGGTTGTGATCCACCTGTCTGAGGATCTTTGGCCTGGTG
>JBAJHX010000062.1:20828094-20840811 GCA_037176925.1 Amniataba percoides
GTGTGTGTGTGTGTGTGTGTGTGTGTGTGTGTGTGTGTGTGTGTGTCTGTGTGTGTGTGTGTGTGTGTGTGTGTGTGACCCAACCCCGGTCGGTGGACTCACCCTCTCTGCTCTGTTCACCTCCAGGGAAGTGTGTACCGAGTGTTTTGTGTGTTTGTGTCTATATGTGTGTGTCTCTGTATTGACTTTGTATGCATGGGAGCCTGAAATCTCTGATGTAGACTAAGATGAAGAACAGAATGAGATGATGGAGGAATGACTGAAACAGAGACGAGAGAGATGAGTGATGGAAATAAAAGTCAGCTATTCTCAGAAGTTTTGAGCAAAAGACTTTTTATGATTTACAGAAATGATTCTGTGAAATATGCTTACGCTCTCTTAGATAACAAGAATGACTCTCTGATCTCAGATCTCAGAACTGAATACAAAAGCGAGAGCCAACAATGACAGCTCAGCTCAGTATTACAGCTGGAAACAGCTAACCTGGCTCTGCTTACTCATTAACATTTTATCTCTCTTTCTTTAATCCGTATAGAAATCAAAGTGTAAAAAGAGCAAATGATTTTGAAGAGGATCATTTGTGAAGCAGTTTTCTTGAGCCAGTCTGGCCTCATCCCCCATGTTCATTCTTAATGCTAAGCTAAGCTAAGCATCAATCAAAACCTTTACAGGATATTTCTCTTAAATAAATAATGAAAAGAAACTGTCTTATGTTTCCTATGACCATACATACATCTATGTGTATTCATACTGAGGCGAAGATTTTAAAGACAGAAAGTTCTTTCTCTAAAATCTGAAAAAAAAAAAGATTTAGAGGATTGTGCTGCTGCAGAGGAGGCACTCTCAGAGTGAAGCTGGAAAAACATTTATTTAAGACCAAGACAAGAAATGGTCTTTGGAGGGATGTAAATATTATATAAATTCCCATATACATAAAAACATAATTTATATATTTACTGCACAGATACAAAGACTTGCTCACATGGACATTAAACACACTGTGTGACTAATAGAAAAGATGTATGTTGCATAGTAATCTACTGTGTACTATGCATGTATGTAATTTGTTAGAATGAATAAACTAGAGCAGTAATATGTCTGTGTAACAGGCTGAAAGTGCTCTTTATCAACCATCACATTCTAAACAACAAAAGAATCATTTCCTGTGTCTGTGTTTGTCTTACATTAAGTCAGTGAGAGGCTTTGAAGCCTCTGGTAATGTTCTCTGTCTGTCTCTAAAGTGTGACTGTACCGTATTGTTGGTCACACAATGGCAGCACACTCGTACATTTCCTCGTCCCATCGAGGAGGAAATTTTACATTTGTCACACTCATGTCTGTCTTTGTGTGTGTGTGTCTGTTGTTCTCCACTTGCATCAAGTAATGTAACGAGTAGAAAGGTGCTGAAAAGCAGAGAGCTGCAACTACTTCAACAATGAAGCGTGTATCACCCAGAGGCTTACTCATACAAACATGGAGGTGAAGGAGGAAACCAGAATGAATGGTACGATGAAAGAAAGAGAGTGAGGAATGTGAGAGTGAGTGAGTTACTGAGTGAAAAATAGTTTGCAAAAAGTCTGATAGCTTCTGAAGGCTTAAGAAAAATGATTATTTTCCATTTAGACTCATTTTACAGCTCAGCTGAAGCTGGATTATTTTAACTTGATACTGATGTCAGGTTTGAGTGGTTAGAAAATATCTAAATACACACACACACACACACACACACACACTCACTCACACACACACATATTTATATATACAGTATACACTAGATAGTACAGCAGTAGATTATTGTTAAAAGACATTGGAAGCTTAGTATCACATCGTGTGGAGATTTAAACAGGAGCATGTTCCTGTTTCAGTGTTGCAACAATAAATACAACACACTGTAAATGACACTGTAAACCTTTAAAATACAAAATAGGTTAATTATGTTCAGCGCTGTTGGAAATATATCAGGACATATTAGATGAACATTAAACTTGGTTAATCAGACTGCAGAGAGCCCAAAAAAATGGGTGTCCAAGACAACTAGTTCATTATAATGGATGGATTTACTTTCACTCACTAACAAATTAAAGATATTTTGATTTTAAAAATGTGCTAACAGTATTCTCATCTGTCCTGCAGCATTATGTCAACTAAATGAAATCTTAACCATCCAATTTTTCGTCTTTTTTTCTATTTCAATAAAATAATGAAATAAATCATTTGGTGCCTGAGTTACACTGCCTCAGTGATAAGTAACTAACACCCAGTAAAACTGTCCTGTATACTGGTGCATATCTGCAAATTTCAACACTGACACTGACACACTTTATCTGTGAAACACCAGAACAATCTGAAACAGCACCAGACAGTAGAGGAGATCAAATGGTGACAATCAAGTTCCAGCTGCACAAAGCGTTTTGTCCACTGGGTGGGGCTGTGTGTCCATGCTATGTCTGCCCTCATAGGGTCCATGTTGTTGTCTCCACAGTTTGCTTTTTGTTTTACAGACGCATGAACAGGTCTCGCTGTGTAATCTGTGCTCAGATGTTGCTGCTGTTAACAAAGCTGCAATATACAGAGAGAAAGATTTGTATTCCTGCTGTCATTCTCTTCTATCTCCTTTTCTGCCTGCTGTCTCTTTATCGTCGCTCCCCTGTTATTCTTTCCCCCTCCCTCATCTCTTCATCCTTTCTCATCCTTTCTATGCTTTTTTCAGACCACGAAAATTGCCACAAAGTTTCAAATTACAGAACTTTTTCACTTTTTGTCTTTCACATAATGTAGTGGTTGAATTTAAGACTCAGAATAAAACATGTGGATTAAAAATACAATCTACAACACTGTCAACATTCAAAGTCAAGTTAATATGTATGTAGCTCCACAAAAATCATATGAAGTCGCTGAGATATTTATGTCTATGGTCTCTGTTTTATAGGGAGGAATTGTAAAGAATCAACAGTCACCAAAGGCTTAAAAGCTGACACGACCTTTTGTACGTACACAAGATGGACAAACACACGACCAGCGCAGAGGTCATGTTGTGCTTTTCTTGCAGTTATTAGACTCTGAACAGTCAGTGACAGCAGAAATGTCAGAGACAGCAGAAGACTGATGTCGAGGGTCAGACACAGTCCAAAAGTCTCCGTACTGAGGCGTTATATTTTATGCTTAAGACACCCATCCTCACCACGCTTTGCTGCTTTCACTTCCCCAACCCCCTGCGCCCGACCCCTCTAACCCAGACACCCCCTGTGCAGCCTTGCCCCAAATCCCTCTCCAATCTTAAAACTCTCTCTTCCAAATCTCCTACCCCCCCACCCCTCACCCTCCACACATCCCCGAACCCTTCAGTGCTGCCAGTCATCAAAAACTGTGACCCATCTCTCCACCGCTACACTGGAGATGTTTAAATTTCAGAACAATTGTTGAAAATGTCTCAGAAAAACTGCATATTATAATAAGTAATCAACAGAGATGCAGACGTGTAACAGTGTGCGTGTGTGTGTGTGTATGTGTCTGTGAGTGTGTGTGTGTGAGCTGTTAACCAGTGTTAACATGGTATATCAGTGTGTCAATCCCTCAGCTAAGCCTCGGCCCTGCAGGGGTTTGCTCCATATTTAGGTCATCAGATGGTTGAAGGGTTAAACTCCTCTGGATTGGTGCAGACTAAAAACGAATGGTTTCAACTCCGACTGCTGGAATGAGTGGCCTAAATCCTGCACGGCACTCACACAGAGGAGCTGCTCATCATAATCACACTGGGTTTTATGAGGGGGTGGATACAAATGTCCATACCATCATTTAAATAAAGAATTCCCAAAAATCATAACATTTCTCATAGCTAGGCTAAATGTGGAGAACGCACAGAGAGAGAGATTATTACCTTCAGATTTTTGAAACAAGTTCACCATGTCAAATGAAAAAGGGATCAAATTTCCCCCTGCAATAAATAAAGTATTCTGATGATGATGATGACGTTAGAGTGTGGTCTTCACGATTTGTTTCTGCTGCCCCCATGTGGCCAAAAACAAAATAGTTATCTCAGGTTTGGAGAAGTGAACAAAGATAATGACAGACAGTATGTCAAAATACACTTTTGGAAAGGAGCAGTGGTAACATAGCGATTTACAATTAACAAGATAGCTGCTAAAACCATAGAGGAAGAACAGAACTTAACCAACTCTAACTCTGAGTGAGGCCAAACAAATGATAGCAACCTGCATGTTCCTCTTTAGATAGCATTTGATTAGAATATCTAACAGGCATTATCATTGTCTTAAATATTTTACTACATTTTGCCTATTTCAACTTTTTTTCCTCTAATCCATGCTTTTCTGTATTGATATTTTTGCGTTCATAAGTTTTACTGTTAATAGCAAAGGTGCCATACAAATGAAGTTTGACTGATTTGGTGTCTGAGCTCAGACTCGGAGGTGAGGTGAGGAGCTCAGACGTACAGAGGGAATTCAGAGTAGAGCCACAGCTCCTTTGCATCAAAAGGAGCCTGTCGAGGTGGTTCGGAAATCTGATCAGGATGCCTTCTGGGCAGCTTCCTTCAGTGGTTGTCTCGGCACGTCCAACTGGTAGAGCCCCCGGGGTAACCAAGAACTGGAGGGAGAGATGATACATCTCATCTGGCCTGGGAGCCTCAGGATCTCCCTGGAGGAGCAGCTGAAAGAATGATGTGTTGACTACCCTGTTCATCCTGCAGCCTCTGTGACCCGGTCCAGGATAAACAGGTGATAATGGAAGGATGGATGATTAAATGATCAATCCTCCAAGCAGTGAATTGAAAATAAAATTCTGTCAGGACATATCACTCACCACTTTCATCACATTTGTGTTTGCAGTAAGCTCAGGCTTGATTTCAGCTTCAGTGGCATTGTTGCATCACTACAAGGTTAGATCCTTGCTCTCTTTTAAGAAGGGTTTGCATAGTCTCTGTCAGTATGTATGTATTCCTGCTATGAGCTCTTCTTCCCTCCCACAGTCCTAAAAATAAATGTGGATAAGATTAGTATGAATGAGTCGGCATCCATGTAATATTATGGGCAGCACAGATGTTCCCAGGTGCACTCGATTTAACCTAATAAGCTGAAGATGCATCTTAGTGCATTACACAGAGAATAACATGGATTTCACTGATGGTTTTACCCTCAACTTATGTTCACACTTGACATTCTGGAGATTCTTCGCTTCCTGTATCTGTAATGACACTGTGGTATTATTGGTCTGCTGAGTAACCATGAATCACTCATGTGAATCAAATATATGATGATGCCACAAAAAGCCCTCACCTTTTTTTTGAGTAGCACGAGTTCACTCCCATTAGGATGCTAAAACTCTAAAGCAAGATGGAGGACACACTAAATATCACACTTGTTTAGTATCAGTATGTTAGAATCCTAATTGTGATCTACTGAGAACAGCACATTACAGGCTCACAAAGCTGAAAACATGGCTGCAGACTCTCTTTTTGTGTATATGTGTGTTTTTTTGTATGTTTTCTTGCAGTTATTAGACAATGAACAGTTTTTCCTCTGTGCGTGTGATTAAGGCCTGTATACAGCAGTTTGTGTTCATGTGTGCTGTTGCTTAGCTGGGTTGAGAGGCCCATTTTTAAGAAGAAAGGAAAAGACTGAGAGAGAGGAATGATACAGCAAAAAAGGAGACAGGATAGATGTGTGACAGATTGAGTTTGGGTAAGACAGCAACAGAGATGCTGATGATAGAAAGAGAGAGAGAGAAAGAGAGAGAGAGACAGAGAGAGAGACAGACAAAGCGAGAGAGGGGACATTGCATAACAGACCAGAGGAGAAGAAGGGAGGGAACAGAAGAAGGGTTGATGGGAGGATAAATGGAGGAGAGGACAGGCGGTGACGCAGTCTGTGAATGAGGAGAAACCACTCCTGACTCCTCCTCTGCACGGACCTGATGGAGATGACGGACTTAAAGCCACACCCTCTGCTTTGAGTCATCGGGAGCTGCTGCTGTAAAGAAAAGGAAATCACACAACTCAGTGTAAAGAATAACTGATTATCACAGGCAAACAGGTTCACTTTCAGTTCATGAGCATAGATTAGATTTTTTTTATGTGTCTTCATTTTACTTGAATGTCACCTGATGTATTATAACTTATAACTATGACAGACACGTGGAGAATTATCACCATCTCTGCAGCTCAGCTCGGCTCCAAACAGCATTTGAGCTCTTTCAGGCTCGCAACTTCACTGCTGTTTTTCAGTCTCATTAACACTGTTTCCAGCTGCAGCAGACAGCAGCTGTTTTCCAAAGCAGGCTCTAATAAAGCCAGTGTACACTACTGTATATAAAGCTGTAGTAATGGATCTAGTAAGATGTGACATCACCCACTGTTTGCATCAGAGCATTAAAGCTGACGCTCAGAGTCAGATAACAGGCATTAAGGGTGGATCAGTTTGAAATCTGTTATCTACAGCTCAGGTAGAGATGAGTGAATGAGGGGTTGCACCTCTGTGATGCATTCATAAAGACCAGAGGCATCAACAGGTGCTGACAGGAATGAGGTGAATGATGAAATCACCGCTGTTTAAAGAGGACAGCAGTGAGAGAACACTGTAAGAACTGATTTCTGTGGTTAAAAAAATCCAGTTATTTGCTGCATGAAGAAGATGAACGCTCTGTGTATGTGAACAAAGAGAAATTTTGATGCGTGTTTCTGTTTACACAGTTTCTGTGCTTGTGTACTGTAGACAGTATGTGGCATTTGAGAGATTACAAACAAACTCACCAAATCAAATGGGAGCCATAATCCGAGATAATCCTATAGAAACCTCAGCCTCCCAACAGCCAGTCAGTCATCTGGCCAGTTCATCAGCCTGCCACTCAGGCAGCCATCCAGTCAGTCAACTAACCACCTGCACCGACATCCAGTCTGTCCTTTCAGTACACCACGGAGAGACAAACCGATGATGAACTATGACTTGCTCCGGCTAGTCCGCAGGTGTTTTAGTTTTCAGGGAAACTTAGGGAGTTGATGGCACATTTCATTTACTTTGTCATTTGTCAGTTATTTATCCTGTTGTTAAGGTTTGCATTTGGTGACATTCTCTTTGTATCTTGTTTGTATTGCTCCTAAAGTCAAGACTTTTCACGTCATCTAGAATTTTCTCAACTTTAACATTACCACTGCTGGCTGTATTACCACTGATTTATATTTCATACATACTGAATAGTGTCTTCATTTACACTGAACATGTTTGTATAGTTGATGTTTATTTATTTATTTACTTTGTCATTTACATTGTATCGACTCATTCCTCTGCACATACTACTGGTTCTGTCCATACTGCACATATCAAAGTCATATTGATGGTACATCATAGCTGCACTCACTCTTTCCATTTTACATATTGATTTATGCTTCGTTTTTAGCATACAACCCTTAGACCCTTTCTTACATAACTAACTTATCTGGTTCATTCGTTCATCTTAACTGTATACATAGATAGCATTGGTAAAACACCTGCTATTGAACGCACTGATGGTTGGATGCCTGATGGATGACTGCATTTCATTGTGCACTCTTACTGTGAGCAATAACAATAAAGATGTTATTGCTCACAGTAAGATGTGGTAGTGGTAGTCTAAACTACCAAAATTGGTCCAGTGAGAGTGCTTTAGTTTTAAAACATTAATGATGTGAACCAGTATTGTAAACCATTGTTGTAACCATGCCTTAGTGGTTTAACTCCATGTTGGAAATATGTGTTGTCTTTTCTGCATCCACAGATTTGCTCCAGTGTGTGTAACAAATCCATCAGTAAATCAAGTCAGAGTTAGATATTTACAGCAGCACAGAAAGGCACCATCATCCCCATCATCCCCATCCCCATCAGCAGCAGACCTGCTCCCTGCAGATTCAGGCCAAAAGGCTCCTTTTTTTTCTCTCCAGACTCCTGATTGGCTGATCCCGCTGAGAAGTGGGCGGGGCCTGCGTCCGAGTCCTGGCACCAGTCTGCTCCGCAAGCAGTGAAAGGTGGAGAGATTTTCACCATCACACACTGTGACTGTCACACACACACACGCGCGCGCTCACACACACTCGGCGACAGAGACGGGACGCATCGAAACGGTGAGTGTTTGCTGTGATGATGATGATGATGATGAAGTGTCAGCGCGGTGGCCGCTGCGCTGCGTCCTCGGCGCAGGAAGGATGCAGCCGCAGTGCCGCCGACCCGGGCCTGTGCACGGTGTTCCCATCACAATGGTGGAGGAGAGTGGGCGTGTGTGTGTGTGTGTGTGCGTGTGTGTGTGTGTGTGTGTGCGTGCGTGTGTGTGTGTGTAGGGGTGGGGGGGTCTGTGTCTCATGCAGAGCTCCGTGGATTCGTGTCTCTTTGTTATGGTGGTGCCGCAGTCGGGATGGTACACCCCTCCTGCTGGAAAACCACTAGGCTGTAGTACTCCTCTATTACTCCATCCTGGGAGCTCCTCTGGATTCACTAATGAGAGGCCTCATCGTGCTACTTCAGCCTCTTTAACCTCAGTATTCCCACATGGGACTACAGTAACCTGCTCTTAGTCTCCTTCAGGTTTTCTCAGAGATCTGTTCCTCTCAAAGGCAGGTGCAGCTCCACATCGGCCGAGGCCTTGTTATATAAAGGCTTGATATTACAGAGCCCATACAGCAGTTTTAGGAGGAGTGTGTGATGTTCTATAGGGACTAAGCCTGCCGTTATACAATACCGCCGCCCCCCACCCCTCCACAGACAGAGCTACATACACACACTGCATCCTCTGTCTCTGTGTGGATTAGTACACATTGTTCTATCTGTGCTGGTGTCTTTCTCTCTCTGCTTGCCTCTGTTTTGGGTTTTCAGACTGTTTCACATGTGAAGCTGAAGGTGGGGCGTTGGGGGAGATGAAAAGCGTTGTAAACTCATTAATGAATGTGCCACCACAGCACAGACACACTGCAGGAATACTATCAGAGCAGGAGCTGCCTAATCCTCCCCTAATGTTTCCCTTAAAGCAGCCAGGCTCTAAAGTTTCACCGTGTCTGTTCTGTGTCCACTCGTTGCGACACCTGACTGAAGCTTCATGATGTTAAAAACACATGGCTGCACCGTTACGTAAAGCGAACATTCTGCAGTCTTCGTACGGTAATGCAGCCTGATGTGTTCGGTGTCTTTGGAAAGTTCAGGGTCCAGAATTCGAGATCATTTTCTGTCAGATGATTTTGTGCTGTGGGGTTGGAGAGGTCAGTCATTCTTCTGACAGTCTATGTGTGAGTTTGGTTGTTGGACCCTTTCGACCTACCTGTCACCTTCTCGCAGTCTGCCTCTGCCTCTTTCGCTCATGTGTCACACTGCATTCAATCAAAACATCCTATCCAGTTTTCATTATTTATTTTGTGACAAGTCTTTGGTGCTGCAAGGTTGAAATTTCTGATAACACATGACTTTATACGACATATCTGTTGATCCACATGTTGACCTGTGTTTGAGCAACAGACAAAACTCTTGGGACAAAAGCAAAGCTACAACTATCAGTGATTTTCATTATTGATTCATTAGCAGATTATTCCCAAGTAATTGAATAATCATTTGTCTATAAAACATCAGGAAGACTTGCTTATTATTTCAGCAAACTGCAGAAAACAAAGCTTTAATGCATATCTGAGGGAACTGAGGGAAAATCGTCAAGTCCTCACATTTGAGAAGCTCGAGCCAGAGAATGTTTGGTCTTTAGAGATTATCAAATATTAAAGAGGTTGCTGATGAGATTGTTTTTGTTTCAGCTCTGCACAAAAGTGTCAAATAAGTATAATATCTGTTTTATTGTTGACACTGGAGAGTGAGAGGAAATGTACAGAGAAGGGGAGTGGCTTTCAACAAGGCCTCATCTGGACCTGCACCACAGATGTCTCAGTTAGACTATGGTGATTGTAATTCCACAATTTATTAACAAATGTCTCTTTTCTACACGTTAAAAGCTGCGGCACTGCTAACTGACTGAAATAAACAGTCCATGTCTTTGTCATCCTGTCATCATATACACATTATGAAGGACCATTTTTCAACAGGACGTGTTGGGCAGATAAGCTTTAATATACCAGTGCAAACAGTCACATTACAACTTATTTGTTCAAATACAGAATATTATGTGATTTATCACTCAGCACTACCTGTGACCTCTTGACTGTGCACCATGTGGAGTCTGATGGCCAGGCCATAAAGACCCCAGCACACCACTTATAAACCTCAAGTTTGACTCCTAGGCTAGCTTAGTGTCTCAGTTGTTACTTCCATGACCTTAGTTAAGTCCTGAATTATTCAGCAAAGTCACTTTCGAGAATTTTGCATGTAGGAAACCTTGTAAACAAGCAGCAAAAGTCCCAGCACATCAGAACTAATGTGCATCAGAACAGAGAGTTCTTCAGTGTTGTGATGCGACTTGTCGTACAGACTCCAGAGAAAAGCACCATGGAAATTTAAGATAACCCTCAGTAAGAATCATTCAGGATGTGTTGCACTGAGACTTTGTATTGTCCCTGGAGAAAACATTTTTAAGGGCTTGAGGGGACAATTAATTAACAAAAATGTTAAAAACACAGTAAAATACTCTTTTACTTTTCTAGCTCCATGTAGGATATTGGTGACTGCCAGATAGTAAGTTGATATCCTGTATTTATGCCACCTATTGAACATGGGCAATGGGTTGCTGTTGTTGTGACTGGTTGCAGACAGTTGTTAGGCCCGATTCTTTAGTTGGAAGCCCAAGAACAAACCGTAGCAATCTTCACCTTTTTGAAGAAGAACGGCATTTACAAAGCCATTCTTTTCACACTACCCATTTAATATGGATTCTCACTGTCACAAAGCATTTGCCTGAGGAAGGCCTAGCACTAAAACACAGCCAATAAATGAAGAATAGCAAATTAAACAGTGTTATGTGTTTGTCATGATATAGGACCTTTGATGAGGATATTATAGGGCAGAATCATTCCTTTTGCTGGTGGATGAACACAAAGCCACAGACATTACACTATTACATAATTTCAGTATTACATACATTACATACATTAATCTTTGTGGTTTTTTATACAATGAAATGCTCTGTTAATGCTTTTTGGTAGACAAAGGCCACATTTAAGAGGCAGCCTGATGCATGTAAAGTCATTGTGGAGATGGAGAGTATGATAGTTAGAGAAAAGGCCTCAGTGACAGTTTTTCAACTTCAGGTAAAAAAGTTGCAGAGGCTGAATGACACCATATTGTAAGCCAGTAAGATGAGCTGTCTTTAGAAAAAATCAGTGGTGCAAAAACAATCTGTGTGCAAATGTGCTTGTGTGTTTTCAGAGCTGAGGCTGACAAAGCACAGTTTAGGATGAAGCAGATGGACTTTGGATAGCAAAGCGTGACAAACTTTGAACTTCTGAAAGTTAAGCCAAGTAGAGACATCACAGAGGTGAGCGTAGCAAACTGGGAGCAGCTTCACAGGAACGTCTATAATCAATAGCATCTTCCATTCCTCAGAGACTGACTATGAAAATGGTTTGGGGAAATAAGTTGCTGCCCTGTTTTCAGTGGAACACAAATTGTTTGGAACTGAAAGGGAGAAAATAAATATGTATAAATAGCTGGATCACATCCTGCATGAGTTGGCAGTGCAGCTTCTTTAGTGTCCTTGAATGCTGCACCATAGATCGTGTGATTAAATAGAAAGACTGGCTGATGATGCTGAGACTACGAGCAGGAAGCGAGGTGGATTATCAGAGATGTTCTAATGCATGGCTGTTGTGATGATGATGCCACCATTTCTGGTTTAGGGATTGGTGGGATTACACACAATCCCTCCCAGATTACCAGCCAAGCAGGCAGGAAGTCAGGTTATAGGCCATCCAACCAGGTATACGCAACATTTTTAGTCCATTTGCCAGGAAGTCAGCCATTCAGAGCTTTAGCAATCAAACAACCAACCAGTCATCCAGCTGGCCAACCGTTCACTGTGTGGGCCATTTGATAGGAAATGTGTACACTGCTCAGTAAGTCAGCCAGGCAGAGGCACTATAGTGGATATATGATCTAATAGTGGTGTACTACCCTCAGGCAATCTCTAAACCCTAATAATAGTTTGTAAAATGTAGGATTACATAACTTATCAACTCAGGCTATATGAAGGGGCTAAATGACTCCAATAACACTCTCTGGCCACATGGAAACCTTCCAGTTATAGTGAAAAAAAAAAAACTTAATTATAATCCACAGTAAGGAGGGAGTGTACATATGGGAGTGAAAAAGACGCTGATCTGCCACCCAAATATAAAAGTAGCAGTAAAATATCTAAAATGACAGAGAACAGTGAACTAAGCCACACAAGTGTAAGATTAGCACAGTGTGAGGCTAAGTATGTGAATTAAGGTGTCATTCCTAATGGCAGCAGTGGGCATTAAAACCCTGAGTGTAATATTTGTGACATCTGATATGAATGGGACGACAGCAGCAGCTAAACTGCAGCTGTTTTCTGACAAGAATGTGCCATTTATGATAAAATTATTTCAGAATAAAATGATAGAGTCTATAATCACATAAGAAGTTCGACATGAATATATTAAAAAATGATTATCCCACTGGACTCAAGATTTAACCAGTTAACTGTCAAAACACGCCGGCGGGTTTGTAGTAACATTCCATAACTTATTAAATCATATTTTATCAATTTTCATTAGCATAAATTTATCAC